>JAYESA010000015.1:141029030-141304030 GCA_036927795.1 Iris macrosiphon
GGAGAGGGGGCTAGGGCGAGGTCGGGTTCAGGGAGGAAGAAGAAGAAGAAGAAGGGGAGGGCTGTCGAGGGGTCGGCTGGAGCTCGGGGATGGGGTGGCGAGTGGCTGTGATGAAGAGGTGGTGGTGGCAGCCGACGTTGATGGTGGAGAGAGGAGATCGGGAGGGGGAAGAGGGGAGGAGGAGGAGAATAGGAGGAGAAGATGCTGGGGATGGTGGTGTTGGCGGTGGTGGTGGCTAGTGATGATGATGGTGGTGGTGGCGGAATCGACAGGGTGGAGATGGGGGTTGACGTTGGCGGAGGGGAGAGGGCGTGGAGGAGTTCGGGAAGGAGAATAGGAGGAGCTGGAGTGGGAGGTCGGGGTCGACTCCGGCGAGGGTCGGCTCGCCACGGGTGGGGGTTGGCTCCGTCGAGGGGTGGAGGAGAAGAGGAGGAGGAGGAGAGGGGGACCAGCGGGGGGGGGGGGTTCGCCGCGGCCGTGGGGGAGGCTCGCCGCGGCGGCGAGGGGGGGTTGCCGCTCCGGCGGGGGGGGGAGAGATGGCTGCGGCCAGGGTAGGGTTAGGGTTTGGGTTTCCTTCTTTTTATTTTCTTTTATAGAAAAATATATTAATTTAAAATGTAAAAATATCTAAAGATATTTACAAGATATTTTTGAGATATTTTTGGGATATTTTCGGGATCTTTTCGGGTGGGTCTCGTCTCCAAATGGACGGTACAGGTTCACCGGCCAATGAGGGGGTGACACCTTGCCCTATATTTTGCAGGAAAGTCCCTGTAATTTCATAAATTGCGTAAAGTCCTAGTTTTGGGAAATTGTACAATTACGAAATTGTCTAGGAAACACCTGATTCCTGAAAATACTAAAATTCACAGAATTGAGGGAATTTGCTGTGCGAGGGTCCCGAGGGGGTGGGGGTGAGTCTGGGCAGGGACTGGGCCTGATTTTGGGGTGATACGGGCCATCGTATTTATTTAATTAATAAATACTGCGCACGGTGTTCTCTAATTATTTGGAGGCAGGTAGGGCCCTAATTTTTCTACGGTGTCAATACACTAAATGTAGTATACTTAGTGTAGAAAATTAACGTATTTTTGTCTGGGCAAAACAAGTGCATGTTGGGCCTCTAATTGCTATTGGAACAGGGATGGGTACAGGTCTGGGATTTAAATAGGAATTAAATACGTACGTTTGTAACGCTATTTGTGCGTCTCATACGAGGCTCCAAACTGAGTATCTGGGAGTTGCACAAAGTGCAGGATGGTAGACTGGCATGTCTAGGAGAGGTATGTGAACTTCGTTCGGGGATAACAGTCAGGGTAAAGCTCCAAATAATTTGGTGATGGACAGGTGCACAAGTCAATAGGATATGTAAGCAAAATAAATTAAAATATTACAACAAATCCTAAATTGTGAAAAATATTCCTAAAATACTGGAATCTGGTCGAGGGGGTTTACAATCTACCCAACTTATAAAAATTTCGTCCTCGAAATTAAAACTAAGCCATGGTAGAAGGGAAAGACGGCATAAGATATAATTTAACAAAGTAATTTATATCTTGGGTTGAGAAAAGGGTTCAAAAACGTTTACGCATGTCATACTCGCGCTTCCAAGTTTATTTTCCTGGTGCGTCATGCTTCCATGCTACGCAGATCAAGGGAATAGACCGGTTTCTCAATATCTTTTCTCGATGGTCAAGGGTTCCCACGGGTTGCTCTTGATACGACAGGTCTAGGCCTAATGGTGATATCCTCAAAAAGACATGATCGTCCTCTTTGAATTCCATGGGACGATGATGACGGTCTGCCTACTGCTTCTGTCTTGTACTGCTCGCAAGTGTCCTTGTATTTACTTAACTGTCTCTACGGTGTTGACCACCAACTCTAGTCACGTGAATCCTTGTCTGGTACAATGCTAACTGGTATGCCGTACAATCTACGAATTTCCTCATATTTGCAATGTCTCCATAGCTTCAAAGTAATTTCGACGGTTGCAAGTTCCAAATTCTTCTCATGCACTTATAATTGTCTGGATGCATCTGTCATTACCTTGTTATCCTGTGTTAATACGCATCCTAAACTATTTCCTGATGCGTCTGTAGATCACAACCGCCTGATCCGGATGGAATAGTCAATACGGGTGCTGTGGTCAGTTGCTTCTTCAATTCCTCGAAAGCAGCTAGACACTCGTTGGTCCACAGGAATTCTTAATCCTTACAAGTCAACCTAGTCATAGGTGCTGCTATCCATCCAGGAGTCAATCAATTGTTCATTCAGGTGAAATCCTTTTAGACTCATATCAGCAAATGATACTTTCTTCATTGCAACACTTTGACCAAAGTACGAGGTAAATATTTCATGCTGCCACAGTAATGCACGTATCAGAAATGTAAGTAGGTAGTGAAGGTCATTCTAAGGGTAGCACAGTTTTAAACTGCAATCTAATCTAACAATAGGGTTTGGTAATTACCCACGAAACAAACAGAAATGGTTACAGAAACAATACACTTATCGTATTTATACTAAGCACGAGGTTTTGCCTTTCCGAAATAAGGGAAGACGGAAAACAGTAATCAGTGTTCAAGGGGGAGGTAATAGATTAGAAGTGTGGAGATCAAGGCGTTTAAAGAATTCAAATGAGAATTGTCAAAGCAGTTGTGGATTGAAATGCTATTTTGGTAATTCCTATTCACATGCTCATATTAGTACAGTTATGTAGCTGATACGATATGCTCAGACATATCTAGCGGACAAGTACATCCGTCTACTAATCACTATATATCTCAATCCACGTAAAGTAGTTATGCGAAGGGCGAACCAAGTGCACTATGGTTGATCAGACCGTAATACACTGATTCTGAAATGTATTAGTGTTGTACTCCAATAATACATATATTATGAACAAGCTTGATAAAGAATAAGCTTGCAAAACTAGGCTATAATAGCAGTATAAGTCAAGCTAGTACAGTAAATATAAGTACGCTAGATTTTGATATGAGAAATACAAAACAATTCAAATTCATAAAAAGATAAGACTCTACAATCTCTACAGTTATTATTCTAACTCCTACTCTAAGACGCTAGTTTGACCAAAAAGAGGTATGGCCTTCTAAGCTCTACAATTTTAATAAACACTATAGGTTGTCTGCCTAAAACAGAGATTTCAAGAAAGTCCGCGGAAAGTAGGGATATCAGAGCTGTCCGCGTAAAAAGTCTGTACGTAGAAATCTGCGCGTGAAAGTTTTGCGCTAAAATCTGCGCAAAATAATTCCTGTGTAAAGTCTAGCATTCGTCGTAGCGTAAAGTTGTACGAGAACTCATGGGTTTGTCAGTCTAATTAGTGAATCCTGACATCTGACAAAAGTACTTGCACAATGATCGAGTGGATGGTTTGTGATGATGATTTGCACGGAGATCCAGGTTGTTATTTAGGGACTTTATTGGATATAAGTCATTTTTACGCTCGAGACAAAATCAGATATCCCGTCAAAAAGCTGATTCTTTTGCACAGGGCTCGAGGCGTATCTCTGCGCAGGATTTGGTCGTGCCTGGGGAAAGCTAAGGCTGTAACAAATACGCTAACATCCTATTCTTATGTTACGCCTAAACAGGTTACTCTACGCTGGTTATCTATGAATCATCAGGTTTGCGCAGGGCAGTTACCTACGTGGTTGGCATGATGCGTCATACGCAGGATAAGGAAGACTAAGGGTGGCGTAAAGGGGACAAGCTTCTACATAATTTGGCTTTTACGCTAATCAGGAAAGTCATTTGGCCTTTACGCTAACTACGGTCAATTGGCTTCTACGCCAACAACTGTCAATTGGTTTTACGCCAACAAGGGTAAAAGGGTCTCTGGCGTAAAACTCTAGTTATCCTACATAGGATGAGGTTTCTGTCCAAGTATCCAACCTTGAATTTCTATTAGTTTCTTAAGACTAAGGTCAATACTATGGTCAATCTCTAACTAATCCTAGTAGTGTTTATATTATACTCAAGTCATACATAAATATGTCAAGGGATAAGGGTAAGTTAATCTATAGGTAGGTGGTGCTAGGGTTCATTAGGTAATACGGAAGACTAGGGTTCATTAAGTAGTCTGAACTTAAAGATATGACAAAGCCCTAGTGGTGATCTTAATAGGAATACTACCCTAATCATCATCCTATCAACAGGGATTTCTATATTCTAGCAGGGGCTATACTAAAAGAATTATCAGGGAAGCACTTGAATCAAGCATGATGCAATTATGTAAGTAGGACAGACTAGAAGGAAGATAAGTCATAGTCAATTTGGATGAGATTCTATATTCTAATCCTAAGTGCAGGCTTGCTCGGTACAGTAACGTAACCGAGACAATATGCTCTGACCTGCATGGGCTACCACTAAAAATATGTCATGCCCCAGTCCCAAAATACGTAGGACTAGGACACGTAAGCATGCCAGCCGCCTGTATATATGGCAACTCCAATATATGGAAACCATATATACGAGCGTACGCTGTATAATGAACAATGATTCATAAGTGGTAAAACTGATCACAAGTCACAGGGTAATATCTAAATCTCATCCACATAAATTAAATATGAATAACCAATAACCATGTAACTAGATCTCAATACAGATATCTAAGAATGACAGTCAGATGGAAACAAATCTACTGCCGAAATAGAATATAAAAAAGAACCAGATACACACCATATAAGAACAACATCTGACAATCACAAGGCTCGAAGAGAAGATCTCCTCGGAATATAAGTAGCCCGTCCGGATCTGTGCTCCTGCGAATACTCAAGAACATATACACCTGGCAGGGGACCAGGTCCTCAGAGGGACATAGCAAGATACATAAAAATAATATGCCATAATGTAAATACTGAATAAATAAGGGGGTGTGCTAACCATCTAAGTGAATGCAATTTAAAGACCTGATAGTACGCATGGGAATGTGTAGGCTTGACATATACTGACGTAATTCACCAATCGTCATGACCGGCTAGTATATGTGTCATAGGCCCCTGGACACACGGGTAGCTCTGCAATCGTCCATCTCCGAGGAGCATGGAACGAAGGATAAAAACTCAAGGAGGGGGTGTCCCATACGCCTACTAGATATCTTTCCCGCCCAATATAGATGTACAAGTCGTGAAAATGACTTGGACACCTCCTACTATGATGCAAGTCTCAGTAAAATAATTAACAAAGCTAAATACCGTTACACGTATTGCTCACACTGATGGCCAGTCGCGCATGAGGCACGCGTCCCTACATGAACTCACTCGGTGACGTGTAATGATACGTGTCAAGGCCTGGAAAGTTATATCAATAACTTCACAACTTTTAGGTGGGTCTACTAGACACTAGGTCAGACACAAGTCCTAACGTCAACGCCTTCGTTGACTGCACCCGAGTTTTCTCGGACGAGCACATTTATATTTATTAAAAATAAATAAATATGTAACTAACAATAACTGAAATTAAACAGTACAACAAGGCAAGGTATACTTGCCTGGCGGGAGAGCTGCAAATATAATGTCCAGATGTCAAATGCCAAAAGTCAGAACTATGGCCTCAGAATAAATGTCTACGGATATTGAAATAAATATCACTAACAATCTCAGAAAATATCAAATAGCTAGAAACGCCTGTCCTTAAGTCCAATTTGGACACAGGGGCGAAAATGACAGTTTCTGGTCAAAGCGGGGTCCACATGTGGGCCACTTTGCACCGTAAAACGTGTCAGGGTCAAAGGTCTCCAAATTTGCCAAACTTAGTGTCAACAAGTCAGAAACGATGATACAAACCCAACGGAACTTCCAGAACTGGATTCCGATGAGCTGGTCACAAAATCGCCCGTCAAGTGGAGCCTGTGGGGCCCACGATACGGAATTTTGTCAACGTTCTCAGAATCGAACCAAACTTGGATCACAGGACCAGCGTATTGCTACTAGTCTGATGGCGCAAGTTTCGTCTCGATCCGACGTGTGTACATAAAGTTGCAGCGTATTTCAGAACAGACGGATACGGGGCGTTGTCGGCGGATACGCGTTGATTCCGGTGTGCACGCACATCCAAATCAACTTCTGTGAAATTCTGCACATCCGTATCAACGACGCGCATATTTTGGTAAAGACCGTGTGCGACCAAGTCGTCCCGTTTGGCGGGACGTACTCAGTTCCGGGTGAAACGGGGTATGGTTTTTCCTATTTTTGGATCGCGTGCCGCGATCGCCACAGGACGCGATGCACCGAACGGGTTGCACGGGCACCGAGAGGGTCACATAGCCTACGTGTCACAACTGACAGAATTAAAAACTGATTTACGAGGAGATAGAACGGGTTACCTGAACAGGGCTCCGTGGATTGAATTTCTTCGTGTCCGAGGCGACACGAAGCTGCTGTGTCCTGATTCATCTCCGCCGTGTCCGGGTCAGCCACTGCCGTGTCCGGGTCAGCCACTGCTGTTCAGCTGGCCGGACGAGGGAGGCCGCCAGGGGTCGGGGAGAAGAATACCGGACAGTGGAGCGGGTCAGGGGGTTGCTGCCGACCGGACGGGGGAGCTTCGGCCGGGGGACAGCGGCTCGTCGGCTGGGAGGAGGAGCTGGGGAGAGGGTCGGGTGGCGGAGGGCGGAGCTCGGGGAGGAGAACGAGAAGAGGAGGAGGAGCTGTGGCTGTGGTCTCGGCCAGGAGGAAAGAAGTCAGCCTGGGCTCGGGGAGAGGGGGCTAGGGCGAGGTCGGGTTCAGGGAGGAAGAAGAAGAAGGGGAGGGCTGTCGAGGGGTCGGCTGGAGCTCGGGGATGGCGGTGGCGAGTGGCTATGATGAAGAGGTGGTGGTGGTAGCCGACGTTGATGGTGGAGGGAGGAGATCGGGAGGGGGAAGAGGGGAGGAGGAAGAGAATAGGAGGAGGAGATGCTGGGGATGGTGGTGTTGGCGGTGGTGGTGGCTAGTGATGATGATGGTGGTGGTAGCGGAATCGACAGGGTGGAGATGGGGGCTGACGCTGGCGGAGGGGAGAGGGCATGGAGGAGGTCGGGAAGGAGAATAGGAGGAGGAGCTGGAGTGGGAGGTCGGGGTCGACTCCGGCGAGGGTCGGCTCGCCGCGGGTGGGGGTTGGCTCCGTCAAGGGGTGGAGGAGAAGAGGAGGAGGAGGAGAGGGGGACCAGCGTGGGGGGGGGCTCGCCGCGGCCGGGGGGGAGGCTCGCCGCGGCGACGAGGGGGGTTGCCGCTCCGACGGGGGGGGGGAGAGATGGCTGCGGCCAGGGTAGGGTTAGGGTTTGGGTTTCCTTCTTTTTATTTTCTTTTATAAAAAAATATATTAATTTAAAATGTAAAAATATCTAAAGATATTTACAAGATATTTTCGGGATATTTTCTGGATATTTTCGGGTGGGTCCCGTCTCCAAATGGACGGTGCAGGTTCACCGGCCAATGAGGGGGTGACACCTCCACTGCAATTTGCAGGAAAGTCCCTGTAATTTCATAAATTGCGTAAAGTCCTAGTTTTGGAAAATTACACAATTACGAAATTGTCTGGGAAACACCCGATTCCTGAAAATACTAAAATTCACAGAATTGAGGGAATTTGCTGTGCGAGGGTCCCGAGGGGGTGGGGGTGAGTCTGGGCAGGGACTGGGCCTGGTTTTCGGGTGATACGGACCATCGTATTTATTTAATTAATAAATACTGCGCACGGTGTTCTCTAATTATTTAGAGGCAGGTAGGGCCATAATTTTTCTACGGTGTCAATACACTAAATGTAGTATACTCAGTGTAGAAAATTAACGTATTTTTGTCTGGGCAAAACAGGTGCATGTTGGGCCTCTAATTGCTATTGGAACAGGGATGGGTACAGGTCTGGGATTTAAATAGGAATTAAATACGTACGTTTGTAACGCTATTTGTGCGTCTCTTACGAGGCTCCAAACTGAGTATCTGGGAGTTGCACAAAGGGCAGGATGGTAGACTGGCATGTCTAGGAGAGGTATGTGAACTTTGTTCGGGGATAACAGTCAGGGTAAAGCTCCAAATAATTTGGTGATGGACAGGTGCACAAGTCAATAGGATATGTAAGCAAAATAAATTAAAATATTGCAACAAATCCTAAATTATGAAAAATATTCCTAAAATACTAGAATCTGGTCGAGGGGGTTTACACAAATACCTCACACTCACATACAAACCACACACACTACCCACAACACACACACAACCCACAATACATACACTACCCACACTCACCCACACACATATAAATACCTATATATATATAAATATAAATCCAAAAACTCTAATACACACTCCCCGAGGCTAAACCAACCCACACACAAGCCCAAAACCTAGAAACCAAGTTGAAATGGCCGCTTGATCATTTCGACAAACACTTGGAATCGTACACCAAACCTACTCGGAATCGACCCAAAATTTACCCACAAGTTCTAATCGATGTCTAGGACCTCAAAAAATGCTAACTCTCCGATTCTAGGTCCGTGGCAAAATTTCACATGCATGTGGAACCCACAGAGACGAAAACCCCCTAAATTGCCCGAAACGTCCAAATCTTCGCGACACGATCTCACGTGTCTAAACAGGGATACGTACTTATCCTCAAGACACCCAAGCACGTCTACCTAGGTCCGTCTAACCTAGGACAACACCCAAAATTGGGCCAATCTCGGATTTCACCCAAAATTGACACAAAACCTAATGTCAAAGTCTCCAAACACATCCAAACAAGTTCTAACTTCCTCTCATGGGTAGCCCTAAGGTCTAGGAAGGTTCTAAACTACTAATTACACTATATTAAAGCAGTCACTAAGAGAAAAGTTAGGGTTTACCTCTTGGGAGTTGGAATTCCAAGGCCAAAGTTTCCAAAAAGCCCCAAATCTACCACAACAAGCCTCCAAGCCTCCAAATAAGGCTTCTACACTAAGTCTAAGCTCTACACACCTAGGTTAGGGAAAAGCAAAGGGTTAGGATTTGTATTTAAGAGAGAAATAGATGAAGGAAGAGAAAGAGGGTGAAGAAACTTACTTGGAGAGAAGAAATTGGAAGAAGGAAAGAAGAAGAGAATGGAGAGGAGAATGAAGAAGGAGAAGAAGAAGAAGAAATGAAATGGGGAGGGGGTGCTGGTTCGGCTAAGTAGGGTTAAGGGTTAGGGTTAGGGTTAGGGTTAGGTAAAATGACCAAAATACCCTCCAATTAAGTCATGCAAAATAGGGTTTGGGTTTGGGGTTCCAAATGCACTCTAATTATTTAAAATATAAATAACTATTCTAAACCATTAAATAGGTCAGACAAGGGTGTTGGTTGGGTCTGATAAGGGTCCACTAGGGTCTGACATGGGTCCAGGCTAGCCAAAACCCTAAAATAACTAATAAAATAAATATAACCAACTAATTAAATATAAATACAAATATTTATGATCAATACACAATTTACCAAAAAAAAAATCCTATTTTCTAGAATTGGTAGTGACACATTTGGATGCTCGCTTGATAACTATTATGTTAAGAAACTCCACAAGATGTACGTGATCATCCCATAATCATCCGAAGTCTAGCATGCATGCTCATAGCATATCCTCGAGCGTCTGAATAGTACATTCTGACTTCCTGTCTGTTTACGGATGATAGAACGTATTGAGCTTCAGATGAGTCCCAAGACTCTCCTACATGCTCCTTTAAAAGTGAGATGTGAAATGCGAGTCCCAATCCGATATAATGCTAACTGGAACTCCATGTAATATCACGTTCTACCTCATATATAAATCAGGTAAAACTTTGGTAGACTAGCCAACTCGGAAAGGCAAGAAGTGAGCGGACTTGCGGACTTGCGGACTTGGTAAGTCAATCCACGATCAACAATACATCATCTCGCCCACTTGGACTCCTCAAAAAACTCGTGACGAAGTCCATAGTGATATGCTCCCATTTTCATTCCAGAATCTGAAGCGATTCCAATAACCCTGCTGACCTTTGATGTTCATCCTTGATGTGTTGTCACACCAAGCATTTGCCTACGAAGCGAGCTATCTCTCTCTTCATCCCATGCCACCATAAGTACTGTCGTAAGTATCGGTACATCTTGGTACGTCCAGGATGAATAGAATATATCGAGCTATAAGCTTCTACCATCAGCTTTTGTCGAAGCCCTCCGTTGGAAACATATAGACGATCACCACATCTCAATATCGCATTGACATGAATTCGTAATCCCGTTTGCTCTCCGCTTTGTTCCTCTCCCTCAACTTCCGGAATCTAGCATCCGTAGGTAAAGCTGCTTTGATCCTCTCTTCTAGCGATAACTGCACCTGCAAGTTGTCTAGCATACCATCTACTCCGGGTAATACAACCTATATGCCAACTCTGAGTCATCAAGAAGAGGGCCATAGGCTTACGGATCAACACAACTACTACTATGTTAGTCTTGCCTGGGTGGTAACGCAGCTCAATCTCAAAATCCTTCATCAACTCTAGCCACCGTCTTTGCCTCATATTCAGCTCCTTCTGTGTGAAGACATACTTGAGACTTTTATGGTCTGTATAGATCTCTAGTCTTTCCCTATACAAGTAATGTCTATATAGTTTTAAGGCAAAGATAACTGCTACGAGCTCCAAATGACGAAGCCTCCTGATCCTGATGTGATGGTCAACACTAGGGATGTGGTCAGTCGCTTGTTCAACTCCTTAAAAGTGGCTTGACACTCTTCCATCCAAATAAACTCTCAGTCCTTGCAAGTTAACCGAGTCATAGTTCTGTTATCCTCAAGAAATTTTTCATAAACTATCAGTAAAATCCCGCAAGTCCAAGAAAACTTCTCACCTCTGATGCTAAAGTAGGAAAGGTCCATGTCTCTATTGCCGAGATTTTCTCTGGATCTACCAAAATACCATATGCAGTGATAACACGCCCAAGTAATGAGACATTCTCCAAGAAAAACTCACACTTGCTAAGCTTCGCATATAATTGCTCTCTCCTCAGTGTCTTTCAGACAATCCACAAGTGCCTCTCATGCTACTCGTGACTCTATGAATAAATAAGAATGTCATCAATGAAGAAAATCATGAATTGGTCCAGCTACTGATGGAAGACTCTATTCATCAAGTTCATAAAGACATTTGGAGCATTGGTCAAGCCGAATGGCATGACAAAAAATTTGTAGCATCCATATCTCATCCTGAATGCGATCTTCGAGATGTCCTCCTTCCAAACCTTTTCCTGATGGTATCCTGGTCGAAAGTCTATCTTTGAAAATACCTTAGCTCCATTCAGATGATCAAATAAATTCAAGGCCCTGTAGTCAATGCACATGTGTATTGACCCATCCTTCTTTGGCACAAACAGTACTGGAGCTCCCCAAGGTGATGTACTCGATCGGATATAGCCTTTGTTATCTAATTCTTCCAATTGCATCTTTAATTCATCCATCTCCTTCTTCGGCAATATATAAACATTCGATGTTATGGGTGCTACCCCCGGAGTCAACTTGATCGAAAATTTTACCTCTCTATCTGGAGGTAGCCCTAGCAAATCTTCTAGAAATACGTCTTAGAACTCTAGAATAATAAGGTGATAAGTGACATCTTCCATTGCCAAGTGGGAACCCCTTGTTGATTTGTCGTGCATCTCGGTGAATCCTTAAGAAAACTCGAGTTCTAGATGGTTTGGCATTCTGAATATAATATTACCTCCATAGCAGTCAATGAATGCATGATAATGGCTCAACCAGTCCGTCCCAAGAACAACATCAAAGTTCGGCATAGGAAAAAAACCAAAACTCGTGCCTTCATCTCCCTGCCACGAATTACTATAGAGTAAGATCTACATATACGGCTAACATGCACAATCCATCCCCCAGTGAGGATCCTAACATTTTTAGACAAGGGTATGGCGGTAATACTATGTGTGGAAACAAAGCTAGAAGATATAAACGAGTGTGTGGCTCCAATATCAAATAGTGTCATAGTAGGAAAGGTAGCAACAAGAGTAATACCTACTATAACATCTTCCTCTTGCTCTGCATCATCTGCTTCCATGGAAAAAGCCTGCCTAATCCTTTGGTGAGGCCCTTGGTGTCTAGCCCTCGCAAACTGCTCCTTCTGTGGAAGTAGCATTGGTCCTTGCTGGAAACCTCCACCTACTGGTGGTCGAGGTGCTCCAACTCTAGGTGCTATTGGCCTCGGTATCTGTTGGGCTGGTCATGGTGCTGGAAATACTGGCCTCTACATCGACGGTGGAAGTGCGAAGGCCTGTTATTTTGGGCAATCTCTGGCCGCGAGCTGTCATGATCCGCACCTCAAATACTGGCCCAAGCGAAGTCGACAATCCCTATGAAGTTGTCCTTGCTTACAAAAGTAATAGTAGAGGGTCTTCTCCTATAACTGATACGGTCCCGCTTTATGCTATTTCTGATGTGCCAGGGTACGTCTAATTGGTTCGCCCTGAGTCACTCTAGATGACCCAGCTGCTGGTGTGGGGCATCTTTATATCTGCTGTGTCGCCTTCAAAAGGAGATCTTGACTTCTACCTTCCTCCAACACGCTGTATGCGATATCCGTGATCGCGCTAGTGAATCTCCTGATATTAGGTGATAACCCATGGTGGAATCTCTTGGCTCTCTCCAGCTCCGTGGGAATCAACATCTCACCAAAATGACTCAGTTGGCTGAACTCCGCGTCGTACTCGTCTACCGTCATATTTCCTTATTTGAGATGAAGGAACTGATAATAGAGAACATCTCAAACATTGGCCTTGGAAGAACCTTTTATTGAAGAGTTTATATAACACTTCCCAAGTCTGGTTGGCACCAAAACATTTCTGCTCTGCTTTCCACCAGTGGTGAGCATTGTCCTTAAGTAGAAGGTCTACTACAGTCATCCATAGGTTCTCTAGCATCTATGATGTCTTCAAGAAATTTTTGATGATGATGAGACACTCGGAGACTTCCAGCGAAGTCTGTGGTGCCCCGTTCCCCCTATTCGGGGAGCGCGGTTAAGAAATACTAGACGGTATCGTTCGATCAGGATAGATTGAATCAAGAACTCATCCTCCTTATGGATTTGTCTCTTCGGAATCGATTCCCATATTCAGTAGACCGTGCCCCAAGGATCGACTTAGCGGCAGAGTCAGGAGGGACCTCCCCGCTGCATTCTTTTGTTGCCTAGTTTTCGCTGTCGCTTGTTGCTTTCGTGCCTTGAGTTAGTTTTCGGATTTGCTTGGGTTTTCTTGAACGGTTTCGATAGATTTCATTGCTTTCATTCTTAGGACTGCACTTCAATTCCGATAATGGAAAGAGAGAAAGAAGTACTGATCAGCTGTTCGTGGCAATACAGGTGATCCAGCAGTAGACGTCGCTCGAGCGGACTCCTAAAGCACTTCTTTCCTTTTCCTTCCAACTACTAAAGTGAGTGGCTACCAACCCGATTAGCTAGCCCTTCTTGCTAGTCTTCACATCTGAATCTTGTGTTCGTGCTTGACCCGATCAAACGATACCAAGTAATAACTAAAAAGACTTCAAGATAATAAAGGGAATAGGCTTGGGTAAAGTTATGCTTGTCAAATGAAACTTGTGAACGGTTACTTACTTACTTACATGCTTGCTCGTTTGGAATGTTCATCATATGCATAAATATAAGTTAGAATGTATATTTCTTCTTAAAACTGTGCTATGTATAGAACTCATCTTCAATGCAATAACTCAACAGGAAGACTATGCTAAAGTAGATCTTGCCCTGTTATTGCCTTGTGCCTGATATTGCCTCAAATGCTATCTTAGTGTACTGCGTTGATCATGGACAACTTATGCACAAGGTCTTAGTTCCTGCGGACGGTCGTTGGGGCACTGGCACCGATCCGATCCGGACGGAACTCACGATAGTCGCCTGCTTCGGATCGAGTGGCTTTTGGCGCCTCCTGTTCTCTGCGCCGCACGTTATTCCGTCCCGAGACTAGCCCGTCCATTATGGCAACGTGCCAGTAATCCCCTCATATATTTAAACCTGTTGCAACTAACTTGTGTCTTCTTGGCAGGGAAGGCATGGTAAGTAATGTGCAGGTGGTTCAGACGGGCAGGTAAATGTCACCGAGCGGTGGCAGGTTATTTCAGTGATTTCTATATCTATTTCTTGCTGTAAAATGAACTAAGGCAAGATAGAAACCCACAAAATATGCATGCTTCATTAAAACAACGTATTGATTAGTATAGTTGGGTTAGCTTGCCTTCACCAGTACGTTTTGATGTACTGACCCTCGTTGAAACAGGTTTCCCGCGCTAAGGAGAGCCGAGCGAGGAGCAGGAGACAAACCCCCAATCCAGTCCAACTGTAGGCGCGACCGTGCCAACCTTTTGAAGAAGCATTTTGAAGAAGCTAGCCACCAAGCAAACATGCAACTTCGTGGCAAAGCAGTCGTTCCGACCCAAGGTCTTATATTTTGAGTTTAGTAAGGATGTAATATACATGACTGCTATCTCATTTTGTGTCAACACTTTTGTAAGCCCATAGAGGCTATCCTTATGACTCAGTTCAAGGAGTTTGTAATAGATGTTCATATTATCAATAAAAGAGAACTTTTCCATGTTTTAATATGTGTTCCAATTATCTGCGTACTCCGAATATGTGATCGCTATACAAAATAAAATACTCAACCTTGTGCGGTACGCAACCTAGGCCCGCACGGCAGTCACGCCCGGGGGACGACTATCGATTCCACGGAATCGGGACGTGACGTGTTGGTATCAGAGCACAGATTCAAGTTCCTTTGACTCTTGAACTGGAAAAGTTCTTTTAACGATAAATCCCTGTGCGAACTCCTGAACTCGTTAAGGCCAAAATGAGATACGTTCATGCAATAAGTCCATAATACCTTATGATCCTGATGTAATTTACCTTCTTTTCAAGGAATAACGCAAGCGCAACCGTCAGCGCTGGCACCAAGCGAGACGCAGGCCCAGGAGAGCAGTTCTGGAACTTCAAGAAGCTCTCGGAGCCAACGGGGCATGTCTCAAACAGATCCACTTCAGCAGGTGATGCAAATGTTAGAAGCGCAACGACAGAGAGATGATGCCCGCCAAGCCAAGTTCGAGAGCAATCTAGAGGCTCGACTCTCAGTCCAACAAAAGCAGGTAGATACCCTGCAGCAGCTTGTTCAGACCCTGGCCACCAACCGTTCTGCCGCAACAACAGCTACACCAGTGGAGGAGCCAGCGCTTGAAGTCGAAACACCGCTAGCGCCAAGGACGAGGGAAGTGACTGCCTTCACCTTTGGCAACTTCAAGAAGGTCTGCAACACGCCATTTAATGGGACTGAGGACCCGATCGTGGCCCTAGATTGGCTCGCCGAGCTTGAAGATCATTTTTCTCTCCTAGAAGTGCCGGAAGACAAGCGCGTCACCTGCGCCCAACTACAACTTTGCCTCAATGCGCACGACTGGTGGGACGTGCATCGACGATCTCTTCAACTTGGCCATGGAGATGAGGCGATCGCGTGGATGACTTTTTGTGCCGCGTTTGAGGAGGAGTTTATACCCCCACCTGTACGCCGTCAACGGGAAAATGAATTTGTTCAACTCTGGCAGGGCAGCATGACGGTAAAGCAATACTCGACAGAATTCAACAAACTGGCCAAATTTGCTACCGCTTATCTACCGGATGCAGCGAGTCGTGCCAGACGATTCGAAGGAGGACTACGTCCTGGCATTCACGGGCACGTAGTCGTTTTGCAGTATCAGACGATGAGGGAAGTCTTAAACCATGCCCTTTCTCTCGAACCGCAGTATCCTCACGTTGCTGTCGGCGCTGTGCAAACCCCCAATCACAAACGCCAAGGCAACGATAGAGGAAACAACGCTGCAAAGCGTCAAAATAACGGCGGTCGACAACGAGAAAATTAGGGGCAGCGTTGCACCTACTGCAACAGAAGAGGGCACACCGAGAATGTCTGTCGCAAACAGCTCGGCACCTGCCTCAGATGCGGCGATCCTAGCCACCAGATTAGCAGCTGTCCGCTCCTTCCACCGCAACAACCAAATCAGACTGCTGCAACCCAGGCCAACCGAGCTGCGCCTCAGCAAGGGCGTAATCAAGCTCAAGGCCGGGTCTACACCATGACACGGGAAGAAGCTCTAGCTTCGGATACCGTCGTGTCAGGTACTTTACTTTTCAATAATATACCTGCTCGTGTTCTATTTGATTCTGGTGCAACCCATAGCTTTATATCTACAAACTTTGCCACGGAGAACAATGTAAAAATGACTCCGTTGCATTTAGATTTAAGCGTTAGCACCCCATCTGGTACGAAAATACCTGTCTGTTCAGTATGCCTAGGCGGTTATATCTTTATTGGGGAGAGGAAGCTGTCACTTGATATTTTAGTTCTTGATGTGCCGGACTACGATATCATCTTGGGAATGGATTGGCTCAGCGCATGCTCGGCAACTATAGAGTGTGCACAAAAATGAGTCGTCTTCCACCTGCCTGGAGAAGCCGAGTTCTGTTACACAAGTAGTCCGACAACTGACGCGACTGGGTCCTGTATGGTGATTTCGACAAAATTTGCTCGACAAATAATCTACACAGGCTACGAAGGATTTCTAGCATCGGTTCGGGACACATGGCAGGACTATGCAAACGTCGAGTCTACTTTCGTTGAGGCGGAGTTCCCCGATGTGTTTCCGAGCGAACTACCCGGCATGCCACCAGACCGAGAGATTGAATTCACTATCGACACATTTCCAAATACACAGCCTATTTCCAAGCCTCCGTACAGAATGGCTCCTGCAGAGCTGAAGGAATTAAAATATCAACTTCAAGAATTACTTGATCGCGGGTTCATCCGTCCGAGCGTGTCTCCTTGGGGCGCACCTGTGCTCTTTGTGAAGAAGAAGGACGGAACGCTACGCCTCTGCATAGACTACAGAGAATTGAACAAAGTCACAATCAGAAACAAATATCCTCTTCCACGGATAGACGACTTGTTTGATCACCTACAAGGGGCAACGGTGTTCTCTAAGATTGATCTTCGCTCGGGTTACCACCAGCTGAAGATTAAGCCCGAAGACGTGCCAAAAGACTGCTTTTCGAACCCGTTACGGCCATTACAAGTTTTCAGTAATGCCGTTTGGACTGATGAATGCTCCTGCTGCATTCATGGATGTTATGAATCGTGTATTCAGGCCTTTCATCGATAAATTCGTGGTGGTTTTTATCAATGACATCTTGGTGTACTCGAAGACTAGGGATGAGCACGCAGGACACCTGCGGATGGTGCTACAGACCCTTCGAGACAACAAGTTGTATGCCAAACTGAGTAAATGTAAATTCTGGTTGGACAGTATCTCATTTTTGGGGCATATCATCTCCTCGGAAGGCATCTCAGTTGATCCGAAGAAGGTGAAAGCCATCACGCAGTGGAAACGTCCGGAGTCAGCTAGCGATATCCGAAGTTTTCTTGGACTGGCAAGGTACTACCGCCGGTTTATACAAAATTTTGCTAGAATTGCTTCGCCCTTGACTCAACTCACACGGAAGGGTGCGAAGTTTACTTGGACGGACGACTTTGAAGCTTCGTTTATGGAGTTAAAGCAGCGCCTCGTCTCAGCACCAATTCTCACTCTGCCGAACGGACCGGATGACTTTAAAATATATAGTGATGCCTCAGGAAAGGGTCTGGGATGTGTCCTGATGCAATGAGATAAAGTGGTAGCCTATGCATCGAGGTAGTTAAAGCCTCACGAGAAGAATTATCCGATGTATGACTTAGAACTGGCGGCGGTAGTGTTTGCGTTAAAGCTGTGGCGCCACTACCTTTATGGTATAGCGTGTAAAATCTACACGGACCATAAGAGCTTGAAATATTTGTACACTCAAAAGGATTTGAATCTTTGGCAGCGGCGATGGCTTGAACTCCTAAGCGACTTCGATCTCACGATCAGATACACGCCTGGAAAGGGAAACGTAGTAGCTGACGCGTTGAGTCGAGTATTTGTAGGGAGTTTGGTTATTGATGATAGGCTGCGCCGAGATCTTGAATCACTGGGTATTATACTGAAAATAAGATATAAGAAGTGGGCGCAAGTAGCTCAACTGTGCCTCGAACCCGACTTGTTACATAAAGTGAAGGATGCTCAAAAGGATGACCCATACCTGCAAAAGATTCATGCCCTCATTTTAGCAGGAAAGGCGTCCGACTTTGCGGTAAGCACGGATGGGATGCTTCGAGTGAAGGGAAGACTGTACGTTCCGAATGACGCGGCCCTCAGAAAAGAGATCCTCACTGAGGCCCATTATGCTAGTTATACTTCTCATCCGGGTAGCACAAAGATGTATCGAGATCTTCGTACGACGTTTTGGTGGCACAGCTTGAAACGGGATATTGCGCAATTTGTGTCGCATTGCATGGCTTGTCAACGAGTGAAGGCCGAACACCAGAAACCAGGCAGAGAGCTACAGAGCCTTGCTATTCCGGAGTGGAAATGGGATCATATAATGATGGATTTTATTGTTGGTTTGCCAAGGACGCAACGGGGACATGATGCAGTCTGGGTTATCGTCGATCGACTCACCAAGTCAGCTCACTTTCTGCCTATCAAGTCTACTTGGAGTGCCGACCGCCTGGCTCAGACATACCTCAACGAAATCGTTCAGCTCCATGGTGTGCCCGTAACCATAGTCTCCGATCGAGATGGTCGATTCATATCATGTTTCTGGGGAAGCCTGCAGTCAGCAATGGGGACGAAGTTGAAGTTCAGCTCCGCCTACCATCCACAGACCGACGGCCAAACCGAACGTGTCAACCAGATCCTCGAAGACATGCTGCGACTCTACGCCTTGGACACGAAGACTAGTTGGGACCTTCATCTACCTTTAGCCGAATTTGCTTACAACAATAGTTATCAATCAAGCATTCAAATGGTGCCGTATGAGGCGCTATACAGGCGGAAGTGTCGATCTCCGATCTGCTGGGACAAAGTTGGTGAACGACAGATACTTGGCCCTGAGCTCATGGAGCAGACTGTCCAGAAGGTTCGATTGATTTGGGACAGATTAAAGATAGCTCAAAGTCGTCAGAAGATCTATACGGATGTTCATCGGAGACCGCTAGAGTTTAAAGTAGGCGACCGGGTATTCCTCAAGGTCTCGCCCATGCGAGGGGTCACCAGGTTCGGAGTGAAGGGAAAGCTAAGTCCACGATTTATCGGCCAGTTCGAAATACTAAAGCGGGTTGCCTCAGTTGCTTACCAGATTGCCCTACCACCATCCCTATCCGACGTACATGATATATTCCATGTTTCTCAACTTAGAAAATATGTGTACGATCCAAGCCACGTGGTAGACCTGGAACAACTGAACCTTCAGCCCGACTTGACGTATGTTGAACAACCTGTACAAATTTTGCATAGAAAAGAAAAGCTGCTTCGGACCCGTTCGGTTCCTCTAGTGCGCGTGCTTTGGCGGAATCACTCTGTCGAAGAATCTACTTGGGAGCTCGAATCAGATATGAGGGAAAGGTTTCCCTCATTATTTCCTAGTGGTAGGTTCTATTCCTTAAGTTTCGGGACGAAACTTCCAATTAGTTGGGTAGGATGTGGTGCCCCGTTCCCCCTATTCGGGGAGCGCGGCTAAGAAATACTAGACGGTATCGTTCTATCGGGATAGATTGAATCAAGAACTCATCTTCGTTATGGATTTGTCTCTTTGGAATCGATTCCCATATTCAGTGGACCGTGCCCCAAGGATCGACTTAGCGGCAGAGTCAGGAGGGACCTCCCCGCTGTATTCTTTTGTTGCCTAGTTTTCTCTGTCGCTTGTTGCTTTCGTGTCTTGAGTTGGTTTTCGGATTTGCTTGGGTTTTCTTGAACGGTTTTGATGGATTTTATTGCTTTCGTTCTTAGGACTGCACTTTAATTCTGATAATGGAAAGAGAGGAAGAAGTACTGATCAGCTGTTCGTGGCAATACAGGTGATCCAGCAGTAGGCGTCGCTCGAGCGGACTCCTAAAGCACTTCTTTCCTTTTCCTTCCAACTACTAAAGTGAGTGGCTACCAATATTAGCTAGCCCTTCTTGCTAGTCTTCACATCTGAATCTTGTGTTCGTGCTTGACCCGATCAAACGATACCAAGTAATAACTAAAAAGACTTCAAGATAATAAAGGGAATAGACTTGGGTAAAGTTATGCTTGTCAAATGAAACTTGTGAACGGTTACTTACTTACATGCTTGCTCGTTTGGAATATTCATCATATGCATAAATATAAGTTAGAATATATATTTCTTCTTAAAACTGTGCTATGTATAGAACTCATCTTCAATGCAATAACTCAACAGGAAGACTATGCTAAAGTAGATCTTGCCCTGTTATTGCCCTGTGCCTGATATTGCCTCAAATGCTATCTTAGTGTACTGCGTTGATCAAGGACAACTTGTGCACAAGGTCTTAGTTCCTGCGGACAGTCGCTGGGGCACTGGCACCGATCCGATCCGGACGGAACTCACGATAGTCGCCTGCTTCGGATCGAGTGGCTTGTGGCGCCTCCTGTTCTCTGCGCCGTACGTCATTCCGTCCCGAGACTAGCCCGTCCATTATGGCAACGTGCCAGTGATCCCCTCGTATATTTAAACCTGTTGCAACTAACTTGTGTCTTCTTGGTAGGGAAGGCATGGTAAGTAATGTGCAGGTGGTTCAGACGGGCAGGTAAATGTCACCGAGCGGTGGCAGGTTATTTTAGTGATTTCTATATCTATTTCTTGCTGTAAAATGAACTAAGGCAAGATAGAAACCCACAAAATATACATGCTTTATTAAAACAACGTATTGATTGGTATAGTTGGGTTAGCTTGCCTTCACCAGTACGTTTCGATGTACTGACCCTCGTTGAAACAGGTTCCCCGCGCTAAGGAGAGCCGAGCGAGGAGCAGGAGACAAACCCCCAATCCAGTCCAACTGTAGGCACGCCGCGACCGTACCAACCTTTTGAAGAAGCATTTTGAAGAAGCTAGCCACCAAGCAAACATGCAACTTCGTGGCAAAGCAGTCATTCCGACCCAAGGTCTTATATTTTGAGTTTAGTAAGGATATAATGTACAGGACTGCTATCTCATTTTGTGTCAACACTTTTGTAAGCCCATAGAGGCAATCCTTATGACTCAGTTCAAGAAGTTTGTAATAGATGTTCATATTATCAATAAAAGAGAACTTTTCCATGTTTCAATATGTGTTCCAATTATCTGCATACTCCGAATATGTGCTCGCTATGCAAAATAAAATACTTCGCCTTGTGCGTTGCGCAACCTAGGCCCGCACGGCAGTCACGCCCGGGGGACGACTATCGATTCCACGGAATCGGGGCATGACAAATTCTTCGTACCCTTGAAGTGCTCTGAGTGAAACCCTTAATATTGCCCTCATAAGGTTATGGTATTAGTACTGGTGTTGGTGCTGGTGCTGGCACAGGGCTGGTAGTGGCGGGAAGGCCTGTTTATTGCAGTTATAAGAGCTTGCCTCAATAGCTCATTTTTTTGCCATTGGGCTTGCATCATAGCTTGCATGAACTAGTTCGAGGTAACATTCCAATCGGTCTGTGAAAATAGCTACGAAAGTGGCACTTGGGGTATCTGAGAGGCAAATAGAGGCACAAACTGTGGAGGTGATAGTGGCACATACCCTCCCGGGGGGATATAGTTTGCTGTTTCTGATGCCCCACCAGAGGTGCTGGAGTCTGAGGGTCTAGCTGAACCGATGGTGGTGTCAGTCCTGCCTGTGATTGTTGTCCCTGCTGAAGTGGTGTGGTTGGGGATACCATCAAAGGAGCTAAAAATCTTGATTTCTCCTGAGTTACTGAATCACTTGCAGTGATGGCGAGGGTAGAAACATGTCCACTTTGAAGATTCATCTTACTGGAACGAAGAAAAGGATGACGTTAGAACAAATTCGAGATATATACGAATCAAGCAGTCATTGAGAGTTTAAAATGAAATCAAGGGAGGTGATTAAATAAGTGGATGAGATCCTATACTCTAATCCTATTTACAGGCTTGCTTGGTACAATAACGTAACAGAAATAATTTTCTCTCGACATGCATGGGCCACCAAAAAAATATGTCAGGCCCAGTCCTAAATAAATAGGATCAGGTATACGCAATCATGCCAGTTGGTATATATATAGCAACTCCAATATACGAAAACAATAATACACACATACACTGTATAATATTACAACTCATAAACATATATTCATCTAACATTCAATGGGCACATCTATATCTCATCCGCAGAAGCAAGTAAAGGAAATACTAATCAAATAGATAAAAATCTCAAGTATGAAGTAGTTTGAGAAATAATAGTCAGGTGGAGACAAATCCACTACCAAACGACTATACCAAAACTAAGAATGATAATGGTGTTCGACCTCCAAAATAAAATAAAAATAATAAAAAGAGTGTATTAACTAAAATGGTCCATCAACTAAGAGAAGTTGGATATGTTCGGAGGGTAAGACCTCCTCAACCGTGAACGAAGAATCAGGTCCTGTTCCGTACTCTTGCTGATAGTCCTGGTCGTCTACACATAGAAAGGAACCAGTTCCTCAGAGGAATATAACAAGATACTTAAAAGCATACCACAGAATAGTAAAAATAAACATCCAACAAGGTCCCTAACCATTCTATGTGAAATGCACTTTTAAGAACAACTTTCCAACGCATGGGCTATCTAGCTAAAAATGGGATTGACATAATTCTTACTTGGGAACCAGGGACCAAACGTGCATAACGCCCATCGAATGTCAGAGGTTGCCACAAAATAAAAGGGCCATATCACCACACGTCTCCGGTGGAGCGCACGGGTTACAAAAGGGAATGTGCAAAGCAACCTTTACATCAACTAATTCTTCTCCCCACCCCATGCTCCTATCCGTGTCGTATCCATTACATAATACCTCCAGATAACTGTCAAGTCTTCTAGCATGCATTTCTATTAATAGTAAATCCCTACTGCACATCCCATATATACCGATGACCAGTCGAATACGTAAGTCCGTGATCTACATGAGACTCATACTCGTTTAACACGTGTCAAGGCCATATGAAACATAAATATGCCTCAAAATTATGTGGTGGCCTAATATATCTAGGTCAATATGCATAATAAAAATAAGAGACAAATAGACGACGCAACCGTCGCTACACCCAAGTCATTCTTGGACGCATAGTTTAATCGAATAAAAATAAGAATAAATAACGACAATAAAATATGTTGAACTGAATGTAAATAAACAGTAAAAGTGGCAAGGTATACTTTCCTGGTGGCGATATGGTATTGAGACGACGCCTAGATGAAAACACAAGGAACTAGATAATATAGAAGCTAAGCAACGTCTTCGGATGATGAAATAGACATCACTAGCATTTCCAGAATATGTGAGATAGTCAAAAAAAATACTACAATTTTGTCCAATTTGGACACAGGACAAAAACAATAATTTTTTGTCAAAGCGGGGTCCATTTGTGGCCACTTTATACCAAAATATGTGCCAGAATTAAAGGTGTCTAAATTTGACATATTATAGGTCAAACTAAGCATAAACGATGATACGAACTCAGTGGTATATTCATATTTGGATTCTGGTGAGTCAATCACAAAATCGCTCGTCAAGTCGAATTGTGGGGCCCAAATGTCATGACCCGCTCCCAATTTTTGGGATGTGAGTACGTGGACAAGTGCAACCTACGCCGCAACATCGGCGATAATATGCTGTCTATGATAAACAATGTTCCATAAAAGATACAAGATGAATATCATCCACAAACTAAGTCATGACAAAAAAATTAAACTAATAGACTTAATAAATAATTTAATAAAATATCCACTACAACTCAAGATAGTCTCGGGAACAAAGCCGATAAAATAAAATAAAAATAACTAGAAACTAGAGTCCACTAAGCCTACTAGCTAAGAAATAATACGAAAAAGCATAAGGAAGAAATATGCTACTCTGCATCTGTAGAAGATAGCGGCACGTTGGTAACGTTGGTGTCACTATGGTACTAACCATGGACCTCGGGGCAAATTACGTCATCTAAAGCTGAAAAATATTATCCAGTCAGGATTGGAGCAAGAATACCATAACACTATATTACACAATATAATATACAAGCATGGAGGAAACAATAGTAAAGAAAATAGGAACTATAGGCATGATATGACATGACAACTAAGAGTACTACAATGACGTGAAAATAGTACGAAGTATACACAAGGAAAAAAGAACAACTAAACAATATAAAAACAACAGTCAAATCACATGTACAATGTGTTTTAGAATACAAATATTCAACATGTGGTTGGGTTAAGAATAAGACAGTCAAGTATGTGAGGTGCATTGACTGAAACAACGATGTAAGATGGTTGCTCACAAGTAAAGTATCTATGGGGTACTACATGTCTACTAGTCGGATTCTCCCTCCCGAATCCCTCACAAGTAAACATGATCACTTTGACATTAACTTTGAACTTGAACTTTGAATATTAAACATTGAACCTAGAACATTGACCAAATATATTAGGTGATCATGTATGATGATAACAAGTATAAATCTCATGCATTAGAAATAGAAAAAGGTAAAACCAATAATGCCAAGGAAAGAACAACATGCAACATAGAAAAAAAGGCAACATAGGTTACAGTGATACTTGTCTGCTCTAGAAAATGATAAAGTCGTAACACAAGACGTCGTCCGATCTACCCCATCACATAAATTAACGTCCGATCTACCCCATCACATAAATTAAAACAAGTTAGACTTACGAAAGTGTTGAATCAATTTTCTATTCTAATATATTTTAATTCTGAAATAAATAACCTGAAATAATATTTTAATCTCATTATATCCAGATTTTAATGCTAACCCTAATTTTTGGTTCAAAGAAAATCAAGTTTGCGAATTCGAGATCCGTGACACGCAAATCAAGGCATTTCATTGACCAAAAAGTCAACCAACACAAAACTTAGATTTGAGTATGAAATCATGTAGATTTTAGCGCTACAAGAACACTGGAATTGACTGTTTCATCGAATCTTGAATCAGTAAAAAGTTATGGGCAATGTGGCTTATAGTTGATAATTTCGTTGGTTCACTAGTTATCCTTATGTTCAATAAATTAAACAGAATTATAAACTACTCTATTAAATTCTGGAAAAATATATGTTATATATTTTGTTTCATCTTTACGAACTTCAAATGATTCATGAAAACGAGTTCGGCATCTCCCAAAATCTCAAAAACACCGAAACATGATCGTATTTTGGACAACTGATACTAAAATAATTTTATAGAATGATATACTTCAAATTAAATCTACTAAAATATATATTATGAAATCTTACCTCAATACGCTTCTAATAAAAAAATAACGCATGATCCAGAATCCAACATTAGTAGATATGACACTTCCAAATCTAGTCACAAAATTATCCTCATTTTTCAGTAGCTGATTTTGGACGAAAAATAGAGATAAATTTTGAATGATAGGAAACAAAATTAAAACAACTATATATTTATTTAGTTTAGATTTATTTACTTTAATAGATAGAATTAATTTAAATCGGTATGAGTTGATTTGTTATGATATGATATGGGTGAAGTTACTTTCCTAGTAGCCTTGAGATTTGGATTATGATTAATTTAAATATAGTTTAGATTTTTTTTAAATAATTAATAATCTTATATAGAATCAAAGATAGTACAAATAATTTATTTCTAATCTTATTTATATCTATTAACACTAAATTAATAACTATCCAATATTAAGTGTATATATAATCCAAATAACTTCAAATAAATATTGAATAATTCTAGAAAAATCTAAATAAATTACAAAAAATATGTATATAACTTATAACCATAAAATAAATGTTTGGTAGCAAAATATGCATGTATAGTTCTATAGAAAATTCTGAAAGCCCTAGAAAATTAGGTTTCTTAAGCTTTAATTATCTAAAAATTATAGAAAATTTTCTAAAATTCTAAAATTCTAAAATTCTAAAATTCTAAAATAACCCAAATATGATTTTAAATCTTAATATGAGTCTCTATGAGCCATATGAACCCTAGTGTTACATTATTGTCAATATAAAATTATATTTAGTACTTCAAAACAAAAATTCTTACGAGATTTACTAGTGTATTCTAATTATTATTCTTGTAAGGTATTTTGGGTAGCGGATGCTACTCCGTGAAACAATGATTCGTCAAATATCTCGGAATCAGACGAAACTCGTGTCACAGGATAAGTCAAATGCTGCGAGTCCAGTGTCGCACCCCGGTCTCATAGGGGGCGGTCGTCCTCGCTTGGTCCCTAAGGAACCGATCGTCCTCGCTTGGGCGCGATGATGTGCAAGCCTAAGTTGCGCTTGCACCAGGCAATGTACCTGCACAAGACACAAATCAGACAAAAATGTACATATATAGGCACGGAATGTAAATACAGAGAATCAAAGTTGAACACATTTGATAGGAACATAAAATACTTTCTTTTATTGAATACTTGAAGATTTGGATTATAAAGTGCTTGCTTGGCTGAGTTACAAAATATGACTTAGAAGTCTTACAACTGTTTTTACATTTCCAAAATTAGCCAAAATGCTCACACATTAGATCCTTTTTGTAGGACCAAAATATTAAAAAATCTAGCAGAAGAGGCGATGCCCACTAGAGAGGAAAGCTAAAGAAGCAGCACGAGCACAATCCCACGGAAGGTTGCATTAACACCGATTCAGAATGCTTGCCAGGCTCTCGCATCCAGTACCTGGATATTTGCCCACAAATGTGGGCCAGTACTACCACATGTACTGGTGAGTGACCGTGGCCAAACTCATCTAGAAATCCACACTAGGTAAGCAAGTGAAGCTAGCATTATTAGGTGATCTTTCTAGTTGTCTAGTTTCTTTTAAACAATTCATGCTAGAAAACATAGATGATAGATAGCATATGCATATGATAATTCTTACCCACGGTCGATCGGCTATCCCTGCAGCAGACACACAAGTTAGCAATAATTTGCATATATGAATAAACTCGTGCATCTGTGTTGGTATCAAGTGTCAGGTGTGTACATAAGAGATGACTTATCAAGCGACCTAACTATATGATGGTCCATGGGAAATACATTCTCTATAGACATGAACACCCCCTGATCGCGAGGGCTTCTATGCCTCAGGGTGTTCCTTTAATCCCCCCAGGGCGAATGATACCCAGTGCCCCGAAAACCGTTCGTGGGATCTCTCCTTGTGCACAAGTTGTCTTAAGACCAATGCATAGAATGCAACTCTATCATATAGACTCTTACTATGCAATAGGTTTAGACTATAAAAGAACATCTCTATCTATCTTTAATTCTATTCTTTAGTAACCTATGCGAGGTTCTATAACATCTCTATGCAGCATATGAGTAAGGAACATATATACATCTATTTGAACAAGCATTTACAACAGTTCTATATATATAAAATCAAGCGTGCAGTTCATCTTTTTTAGCTTTTTTCATTTAGTGAGGCAACATTGTATAGGAACAAGTAACTTGTGCAGACTATAGATCATTTTTATTAAGGCGTGTGAACTAAAGAATTTATCGAAGGGCCTAAGCCACTCACCGAATGAATCGAAGGAGAGGATGGGGAAGCCATATGCAACATTCACTCTTTGGTTATGCGTCCTGAAATTGCAACAATACTTGGTTAGCATACTTCGATCTCTTCCCCTTACGATTCGAAAAGAACGCATAAGCGAGAAAGCAAAATCATGAAAACCAAGTCATCGAAATCAAAACAAAATACAAAGCAACACAAAAGCAAGAAGCAAAGAACCAACAAAAACTCTTGGACTTATTTCAATAGAAGTCATTCCATCAATTGGAAGGTTTTATTGCATTTTGTCCGTGTTGATTTGGCGGTAAGGTTTCTCCGAGACTCGATTCTCAACTGAGTCGAAGTAGCAAGTGTTCCATAAGTAACCGTTTGGAGTGGGGCGTTGCATACTACCCCACTGAGAAGAAGTTTCGTCCACGAAACTTAAGAGATCAAGGAGGCGATAAACGATGCATCAAGAGATCAAAGGAATCAGACTCACCATCATCGTGCCCACTAGTGTCATATTCTATATTCAGTTGATGCGCTCTAGCTCTTCTCGTCTGATTATTTTGTTCAATAGGTAGGTCTGAAGGGGTCTGATTCTGTACACGTTCTGTATCGTCCACTTGGTTCTCAAGAACCCTTCTCTTAGGTTGACAATCTCTGAAGCCATGGCCTTTCTTCCCACAATTGAAGCACTCTTTATTTTTGGTGCGACAGTTCCCGATGCTATGGCCCCGTCTGCCACAGAAGGTGCACACTTGAGCAGATTTCTGCTCACCTTCTATCTTCTTCTCCCCATCTTGGTATCTTTTAGTAGGAGGGTTTCGAGTAGTTGGCGCCTTCTCGAAAATACTCCGCGGCAAATACTGCTCGTTCTGAACCGCTGCCTCAAAGGCTTTTATGTAGGAGGTACATTCACGGTTCATAACATCTTTTCTGAGACTATCATTCAAACCCTTAATAAATCTGTGTGTACTGGATTTTTCATCGGGAATCAACGAGCTAGCGAACTTAGCAAGTTTGGAGAACTCTGATTCATAGTCCTCAACGAACTTGCTCCCTTGCTTAAGTTCAGAAAACTCGTCTTCCTTTCTCTATCTGACTGCAGGTGGAAGGTATTGCTCCTGGAATGCTTCTTTAAACATTCTCCAAGTGATCTTTCCATCTTGATGCTTTGTGGTGAGATCTGCTTTCTTAATTTGCCACCAGTCATGTGCACGTAACCGCAGCTGCATGTCTGCACACGCCACCCTCTTGTTCGCAGGTATCGAAGCAAAATCAAACAAGCTCTCCATCTTCGTGATCCAGTCCATCACCTTATCCGGCGCGATCCTGTCTTCAAACTCCAAAGGGTTCAACTTCAGAAACTCAACACCTTTAAAGGTAGACTTCCTGGCCGCACGTCGAGGCTCGTTAGTTTCTGCTAAGCCTGCTCCCTGAGGCGCATTCGCGGCAGTCACAGGTGTCGCGATGGTTCCCAATGCACCATTGTGTGCTACCAGTGTTGTCACAATTTGAGTCAGAGAGTCAAGCTGCTGTTGTTGTGCCAAGGCTCTAGCATCAGCCCGTTGCTGTTGAGTTTTGAACCGTTCTTGTTCGGCTGCATGCCGATCATTTTGATTCTAAAATATAGCGATCAGCCTATCGGTTTGATCATCGCTCATGCTTGCTGCGCACGATGTCTCAAGATTACTAGCACCTATTTTAGTCATCTTGCTGCAAAAGAGAGTAGCTTGCGTTAGTCTCATAATGTATTATGGACTTATTGGATGGGACGTTGGGTTTTCATACTCTTAGGAACCTTTCATACTCTCGATTTACTTCTTATAGATTCGAAATCATTTCAAAATTCAGAATTTTTAAAACCGTTTGAAAACTTATATCATTTTCGAAAACGATATTTGAAAAGGCCAAAGACGTAAAGCCGTGCTCTGATACCACCTGTCGCGCCCTGGTCCCGTAGGGGCCGGCCGTCCCCGCTTAGTCCCTACGGAACTGATCGTCCTCGCTTGGGTGCGATGCCGTGCAAGCCTAAGTTGAGCTTGCACTAGGCAAAGTACCTGCACAAGACACAAATCAGACAAAAATGTACATATATAGGTACGAAATGTAAATACAGAGAACCAAAGTTGAACACATTTGATAGGAACACAAAATACTTTCTTCTATTGAATACTTGAATATTTGGATTACAAAGTGCTTGCTTGGCTGAGTTACAAAATATGCCTTAGAAGGCTTACAACTCTTTTTACATTCCCAAAATTAGCCACAACGCCCACACATTACTTCCTTTTAGTAGGACCAAAATATTAAAACATCTAGCAGAAGAGGAGATGCCCACTGGAGAGGAAAGCTAAAGAAGCAACACGAGCACAGTCCCAAGGAAGGTTGCGCTAACGCCGATTCAGAATTCTTGCCAAGCTCTCACGTCCAGTACCTGAATATTTGTCCACAAACGTGGGTCAGTACTATCACATGTACTAGTGAGCGACCGTGGCCAAACTCACCTAGAAATCCACACTAAGTAATAAAGTGAAGCTAGCATTATTAAGTGATCTTTCTAGTTGTCTAGTTTCTTTTTAACAATTCATGCTAGAAAACATAGACGATAGATAGCATATGCATATGATAATTCTTACCCACGACCGAGCGGCTATCCCTACAGCAGACACACAAGTTAGCATCAATTTGCATATGAATAAACTCGTGCATCTGTGTTGGTATCAAGTGTCAGGTGTGCAAATAAGAGATGACTTATCATGCGACCTAACTATATGATGGTCTATGAGAAACCCATTCTCTATAGACATGAACACCCTCCTGATCGCGAGGGCCTCTGTGCCTCAGGGTGTTCCTCTAATCCCCCCAGGGCGAACGATCCCCAGTGCCCCGGGAACCGTTCGTGGGATCTCTCCTTGTGCACAAGTTATCTTAAGACCAATGCATAGAATGCAACTCTATCATATAAACTCTTACTATGCAGCAGGTTTAGACTATAAAAGAATATCTCCATCTATCTTTACTTCTATTCTTTAGTAACCTATGTGAGGTTCTATAACATCTCTATGCAGCATATGAGTAAGGAACATATATACATCTGTTTGAATAAGCATTTACAACAGATCTATATGTATAAAATCAAGAGTGAAGTTCATCTCTTTTAGCTTGTTTCATTTAGTGAGGCAACATTGTATAGGAACAAGTAACTTGTGTAGACTAGAGATCATTTTTATTAAAGCGTGTAAACTGAAGGATTCGTCGAAGGGCCTAAGCCACCCACCGAATGAATCGAACGAGAGGATGGGGAAGCCTTATGCAACGTTCACTCTTTGGTTATGCATCCTAAAATTGCAACAATACTTGGTTAGCATACTTCGATCTCTTCCCCTTACGATTCGAAAAGAACGCACAAGCGAGAAAGCAAAATCATGAAAACCAAGTCATCGAAAGCAAAACAAAACACAAAGCAACACAAAAGTAAGAAGCAAAGCAACCAACGAAAACTCTTGGACTTATTTCAATAGAAGTCGTTCCATCAATTGGAAGGTTTTATTGTATTTCGTCCGTGTTGATTTGGAGGTAAGGTTTTTCCGAGACTCAATTCTCAACCGAGTCGAAGTAGCAAGTGTTCCATAAGTAACCGTTTTGAGCGGGGCGTTACATCCAGTGGCACAAGTTTCATCGTGATCCGATGAGCGTGCACAAAGTATTTGAAAAAATTCGAAAGAGGTCGATCCGGGGACTTTCAACAGATACGGGTCAAATTTGTCGCGCACACGCAACCAATTCAAATTTTGCCAAATCCCACACGTCGAAGAATACTGTACGCGACTTTCGGTGCAATCGGTACGCGATAAGACGGTCTGGTTTGTCGGGACCAACTCCGTACCAAATTTTTTTAATGTTTTGAAAACCATTTTTCCGGTTTTTCAATCTAATTTTTAATGGCTAAAAACTGAAAATTAAATTAAACTATTTTATGATTTTTATAGTCGGTCAGGCTGTCTATTAAAAGGTGAAATTGGTCCTATGTTTCTCCAATTGTGGAAAAAGATATGCATCTCGCAAGTCGGGGTCATGGACAGTTTCTGTCGTGTTAGAAACCGTAGTTTTTTTTTGACTTTTGGACTCGATTTCTATCTAGTTTATGATGCTATTTATTTAAAACTAAATACTGGGTTTGCAGAGGTTTAACTATACTACGCGTAGGATTCGACGAATCGAAAAACCATCAAATAGATTCGGAGAGACAAGTGAGGGAAGTTGAGTACCTGCATTCAGATTTTTGGTCGACTGTCAGGTTGGTCGTGTTCGGGCGGGTGTGCGACGGTCTACGACGGTTGTAACGGTGGTGTTGGCGTGCAGGGCGGTCATCCGGTGCTAGGGTTAGTCGGGGGAAGATTGGAGGCTCAGGTTCCTGGGTTCTTAGGGTTTTGGGAGAAGATTTGAAGTATCGGTTATATGAGTATATATACTTATACTTTGAATTGATTTGGTTCAATTCTATAATTGATTGGATTAGGCTTTCTACTACACCTGAAAGAGTAGGATAATGTTTGGGTTTAAAGTTGTTTTAAAATTATGTTCACTTTGATTCCATGGGGGAAGGGGTAGGATGATTTTAAGTTCTTAGTATCGCGAGATATTGGACTCCAATAAGTTCTTAGTATCGCGGGGGTTGTGTGAGACAGTGGACCCAAATGACATACAACGCAGCATGCACAAAGTCTCGTGCGTATCGCCGGACATATCAAAAAAAAATCGTGTCTTATTTAAGTGTATATGTATATTGTTATTATCATTTATTTTTTAATTCTTTTATTTAAAACCAAAACCAATTCTCCTATTCTATTAACAATATATTCTATATTTATTTATTTTGAATAAATAGAGATGATTTTAATTGTAACTTCTCACTCACACACACACACACACACACACACACACACATATATATATATATATATATATATATATATATATATATATTAAAAAATTAATTTATTTGATAATTTTTTTGTGACAAATGTATTCACCTAGTGTACACATATACTATAATATTTTTATATTCATTTACACACAATATACATCATAATTATCTAAAATTATTTAGTTAAATTTTAGGATGATTACAATTACTGAACAAAAAAAATGCATTCAGAAGAACAAGTGTTAGTCATGTTTCATCTTATCCAGTTTTATAAATAAATTTTTTTTTATTATATTTAAATAATGCTTTCTAAAATAAATAACTTAATGTCCTTATTATTGCAGCAGAAAATTACAAAAAATAATTCAGTCTATCATTTATCACATCCCAAATCACCGACTACACCAATTAAGATTTCTCTGAGTCAATTGCTTCTTACTTTCTTTCTTTTTTTAATCTAAAATTGGAACTTATTTTGTATAAATCTAAATAATTAAACAGAAGATCTAAATTTCTAGATCAAAAACCAACTTTAATTGAACAATCAAAATATTGGCAAGTGATAGTTTGATAGATCCATCGGAAACTCGAAATATCCATATTTCGATCCGGAATGGCCGAAAGAACAGTAAATACTTTAATGAATGGCCGAAACGGTTAAAATACTTTAATAGCAATTCATTTATTTCTTAGAATAAATACTTTTAGTAACCCGTTGCTTTTACAATGAAGCTTGGTCACATGCTTCTAACACTGAAACTTACAGCCGACGGACCAATTATCACAAATAATAACCAACAAAATTAGTTCTTTTTGGCATAGAATTATAACTTCAACATCGTGAGTCAAACAAAGGGACGCTGATACTAATTGTTATAAATTTTATCTGTTGATTTATGAGATAAAGATGATAAATAATTGCAGAAGCGTATTTGAATCATTGTATGACTTGATGAATCTTGTAACAAACGTCTTTATATGCGATTCAATTTTTCAATTTGATACGACTCTTAGGGTCTGCTTGGATTGAGAGAAAAAAATATTGTTAAGTGGGGACCAAGTGAAGGGAAGTCAAGTGAGGGAGAGTAGAGTCAATACATATAACCTTGTTTGGATTGGAGAGAGAGTTAAGTGGGGTGTATTTAATAACTATTGTTTGGATTGGAGGTTTTGAGTGAGGAGGATTAATAATACAATAGTTACCATAATATTCTTACTCCATATGTCATAAAATTAAATTTGATTGAAATTTTAATTTGAACTTGTCAAAATATTTTCACAAATGAGGAAGCTACGAAGCAGCATGCTGAAAGTAAGAAAAAATGAAGAAAAAATTATGATATTTTATAGGACAATAAAGGGTATTTATGATTTTTTAAACAAAATTCCTCAATCACCCTCGTTAACCCTCTATGACCTTCCCTCCAAAACCTCCACCCTCGTACCAATCATGATTTTTATTTACTCTCACTTAAACTTCCTCGCACTTAACTCTCTTAACCATCAATCCAAGCAAACCCTTAATGACAAAGATAAATCCCTTGTCCCTCTCTCTGTTGATGAGGATGCAGATGAGAAAAGAGAAAACCTTTATATTATGGTCGTATAAGTTGGGGACCATAACCCATATATATATATATATATATATATATATATATATATATGGTAAACATGATATGAGCCATAGTGTCAATTTTCCTAAATGAGTCATGCACATGTAGACTAATAGGAATAGATTCCTACATCCAATGTGCACCAATGTGCACTAGTACACTCCATTCCTATTGGTCCACATGTGCATGACCCATTTAAAAAAATGAGCATTATGGCTCATATCCCGTTTACCTATATATATATATATATATATATATATGTGTGTGTGTGTGTGTGTGTGTGTGTGTGTGTGTGTGTGTGTGACAATGCACTATAACCATCCGAATAATTTCATATTATGGAACTACCCTATGTTACATGTGTTGAATTGTGATTGAATGAATGAGATTAAATGGTGGTGGAGTCTACACCTTTTAATCTCAATCATGCACCCAGTCCAAATCTAACCCATGTAACATATGATAATTGCATAATACGAAATTATATATATATATATATATATATATATATATATATATATATATATATATATATATATATTTTCTAGATTTTAGATACTTCTAATTTGGTCCTTTATCAAATTAGATTACTCTCTAAAATATCTACACATTATCTCCATGACAATTATACCCTTAAGCCTATTTTTTAATTAGACAACTTTCATTTGGCTTAATTATTTAGATAACACAACAAAATTAATTTTACATGTACTTTTGGTCCATAATTATTGGATAATTCTAACAGCAGAGACACAAGGAGTCTCTGCTGTTGGAATTATTAGACAATTTTATATGTACTTTTGGTCCATAGCTTTGTGAATTATGACATCTTAGGACTTTGTGTTTGATATCCACATTTACGGTGCCGTAAAGTCTCTCTTCCGTCGTTATTCAGCGACGGTTAATGTTTCTCGCTGTTGCTAATTTCTAATTTGATAAATTTTAGTAGTGACCAATTAAAACATCCTTTGTTATATGTTTACGGGGGACTAAATTCAACAAGAAAAAAACTGTTGCAAGAAATAAATAATTTTATCTTTTTTTTTTCCAACTTTTTTTTTCTGTCAAAATTAGAAACTAAGTTTAAAAAAAATTCTACTCGTGTTCATCGTAACCATCATGCCACGACTGGACGAAGGAGTTAAATGTAATTGACAACGTGGAGATGCACGAATTCAATTGCTGACATCTTTGGATACAAACTACAAAGAACAAGGTTCTGCTGTAAAGAACAATTATTTGACTGGCCACCAGTACAAACTCCATGATCAAAAGAAGTCTGGCTCTCTCCCTCTCTCTCTCTCTCTCTCTCTCACTCTCTCTCTCTCTTACGAGTCATATCATCTGATCATAGAGTCCAGTTGGAGATTGTGGCCGAGGTGAGCTTGCACTGAAGATAAACTTGCGGCTGAAGAGACTTGAACCACCATCAATCAATGAAATGGCCACAGATATGCACATGTACAGTCACAACTTATTAACAAATAAAGGTGGTGGAAAGTTGATATGACAAGGTCCTAACCAGGATGTGAGTCCCTCATGATGGGGCAGAAGACATGCGTTTGCACTGTAGATGACCATTTCGTTGGATTTTTTCTTTTTTTGTTTTTTTTTTTAGCAATGCTACGTTGTACGCAGAGTTTTGGTGCGCCACTGGTTCGCAGGCCACGTGACGACCAGACATTAGAGAAGGAAAATAACTTTTTGGGAGTGGATCCTCTAGTATCACGTCGGCTGCGGGCAGCATGCGGTCACCTCTCCCTCCTGCGGTCCAAGAAGTATTTTTTTATTTATTTTTTTTATCTATCAAAATTAGAATGTATGTTCATCCTCCAGTCAAGTATTGTCACGTGATATTTTTCATACAACTTAAAACTACTTTGAAAGTAGTTATTTGAATATTTAAAGTGGTTTTGACTTCTATTTTGATATGTGATAACACTTACTTGGAGGACGAACAAACGCTACCGTTTTGATGGATGAACAAAAATTGACTTTTCCTAAATTAGTGATGCTTATGCATGGCCCATGCACATGACTACAAATTATGAACGAACGTGATTTCTTCCTTATGGATACATTTGCATCTGTTATATATGGAATGAAAGGCTCACAAATCATGTAAGTCATCCGTAGATGATTGAGAATACAGAAATTTCCATATGGGGCCGGAAGAATGTTTTAATTAATATCACTTAAAAGGAAGAAGTTTGAAATTTTTTATGAGAGGACAATCCGTCAACTCACTTGACGAGTTGTTCATTTACCGTCAAGTCTTGCCAACTCACTTGGCTAGTTGATATTTACATAATTTTTTTTTTGAGAGTCAGCACATGCTTATTGTGGTGGCAGTAACAACAATGACTCGCCAAGTCAGTTGACGAGACTTGATGGTGAATGGGCAACTCGTCAAGTGAGTTGACGATTTTTTTTATCTTGTCAACTGATTTGACGATTTTTTTTTTCTCATATGAAAATTTTTCAATTTTTTTTCTTTATCTGCAATTAATTAAAACATTATCCCTCTAATGAAAATTTCAGTTGAGATCAGGTAAGATTGATATTTGAAGCCGAGCTACGTCATCTACCACTTTGTAGGTTTGGTGTTCGTATAGCTTGTTAAAGTCATGCCAATGCACCAGAATTCAATCATAATTAACGAGGACTATATATTTATTCTAACAAAAACTTTTAAATCGGTCCCTGAGAAAAGGATGACCAGTAACCACCACCATGCACAGAACAATAATGCTAACTTTACTACCAAATGCTTACAACTGATCTCTCACCCTCTGCTATATGGACTACTTCCGGTCCCACCTTTTTTCGAATGAATGATCGTCACGTGACATTCCGGCCACGTGACGACCATCCGAACAGCCACCGGATTTTACCTCTCTCCCTTTTCCAATGGACGACCGTCACGTAGCAGTAACCTTCATCGATTCAAGTAAAACAAATAGGGCCAGATTGACTAAGACTACACATCTTATTTATTGAAGACCTCCAATAGTAGACCTTAACTGGCAAGAAAGTAGTCCAATTGAACCAAAATTTAACATGCAGATGATAAACAAATAGATACATGACCAAGTAAGAATATGCAAGACTTCTAGATAGAATCCCAAATATGCATATAAACAATAATACATGGATATATAGGAGGAAAATGCAAATGTTCTGATGATGTATGTGAAAGACAACATTGGTCTGTACATGCAACTCTTGGTACCAAACTACATATATGTTCTTGGTCTGCTCACTGATTCCAATTATTGATTCCCAAAACCCTACTGATTTCAAGTGTGAAATCACTTGGAGAAAGAAGTCTTGAGGAGATTAATTTTCACACAAATATATTAAATAAAAGGAAATAAAAATTAAAGGCAATCCAAAGTCAAAAGAACATATATTAAAAATATTACAACTTGTAATCGGGATCTCCGCTCTTAAGTATATTCGAAAGTTTTTCGAATTAACAGTCGTTTGATTGTCTTTTTTGACAGTTCAGATAAAATCAAAATTTTACAAGAAATTGAATAGTTTAATAGTCTAAATTGAATGATAAAAAAGATAACTCAATGACTATTATTTTGAGGAACATATCAGCATGCAACCATCTCAATATCTTATAATTAGATGCAAATGACTAATAAATAGAAGAAGAAGAAAAAAAACCGTTCTCTTCAACATGGTCATCCATGACAATGGTCTTGCCTTGACCTGATAATAGTTGTTTAGTTTCTCATCTATATACTTTCACCATTCTATATTATTTCTTTTGGAGTGAGAAAAGTAAGATTGAAGACCCCTTTCCTTTGTTCTTTTCTGAAGCCTTCAAGGTCCAACACCTTAACCAAACCACTATTGTCACAACTTCTTCCATTATATGCTTTAGAGATTTAAGACCAAGTCAAGTTACTACTTAATCAATCTTCCTTTATACTTCTTTCTGTACTAACATCCATTGTTTATAGGAATATTTGTGACACCATGACATGATGGGCTGATTAGCAAGATAACGAGTCAAGTTTAGAGTTTTATAGGAATATTTGTGACTATTTGTGACTGATTAGCAGCTGAATGAGTCAAGTTTGGAATTTTATAGGAATATTTGTGACAAAATGGAATTGTTCTTGATTCTATGTTGTTTTGGAAAATTAGACACCAGAATCAGAAGTCTGTTAACAGACGTTGGATCCAACATGAACAAAAAATGTTTTGACACCGTGTTTGAAATTGTCCGTAACAAAAATTTAGGCCAATCTACCTGAGATAACAAACTCCCGTCTACCGAATACCAAGCACAGATAAAGACAACATATATGGCGGTGACTACGTCATCTGGACAAATCCTAATTTATATAACTCAGGTAAAATTACAAGATTGACAATAACTAATGTTGAACCCTTTGCCCTAATAGGTTCAACCCCCTCACCATACTGGAAAAAAAAGACAGAGATTACAATAAAATCACTCACCCTACCCGTAGCGATCTCCCTGAACGAAGATGACGACTCCTCAATCAGATCTTTTCTTCCTTCTGTCTTGGATGACGAGTCCTAAGAGCAAAATATGGACATTCTCTTTGATCTCCTGTGTACAAGCACCATGAATCTACTTTTTTTGTTCTCTACTTTGTGCCTACCCTTGACCCATATATATAGTTAAGAAATCCTAGTTTAGGTTATAGGAATTCCTAAATGGGAAACCCTAAAATAGGAAATCCATTACCTAATATAACAAGCACCAATTATAGACATCTAAATATAGTCAAATTAAATATTTGATATAAATTTATAAATGGAATCATATTAATGTAGATTTCCAATTTGCATCAAATCAAATCATTGCCATATTTAGGTCCAAAATTTGATGTTACCAAATTCAGACTGGATCCAACATATTCCCCCTCTAGTCTGATGAGAGGGTGTTGACCCCATGGCTCCTCAAATGGACTCCATGCATTATGCCCTACGACAGAGTTTCTGCTCCTCCATGCCATCGATCTTCGATCCTCCGAGCTGCTTTGCATCTTCCTTCGTCTCCAGCTCCTCGACCGTCACGTCAACGCTAGCTGCCATGCGTAGCACCATCTGCACCACTTTGATCCTACCGATATCAATGATACGACTAAGACCGAAGCCCCTAACGATCAACCTCACCATAAGTCTTGGATACCTGTCCTCGACTTTCGTCTTCCACAGGAAAGTACTACCGTTCCGACAACCTTCTTCACCATTGTCTGGCCCAACCAAGCGGATGGTGTGGTTCTTCCGAGATTTAGACTCATGAACCAGCCCACCTTCGTATCCGACACTGAAGCTTCCCCGTATACATGCATCCTCCAGCAGAACATCATGCACTGTGCACGCTATCGATGACCCACGATTGTCTCGAAGCTATGCAAATGAAGATACACCCGCCTTTGATTGAGTTTGCTGCATACCTTGATCTCCGTCCTGGTTTTAAACTTCTGAAACAAATGCTGCTCCGTGAAAGTTTGGCAAACCATCTGTCACCAAAACCGGATCCGTAAAACAACCCCCACTTGGAGAACGACCAGCTGTCATGGGACCGACAATCTGACCCGCAATCTTTGGCTTATCTCTGTTCTTCGCTTTGTCTCGACGAAAAAAATCCTCCGTATCTCTCAAAACATCTCGAAGACCCTCTTCATCAAATTCTCGACGATCTACTAACTCTTGTCGAACACCCCTTGAGTCTCCATCCAATGTTTGTGGCCTGCCTGTACAACTTAGCGACTGTACATGCTATAACACAAATCTTCTCTAGCCAGCTGTTGGGAACCCTTCGTAAGCATCCAATTTTTTTTTCCTAAATATGCTGCGACAACCTTCATCCGTCAGCGTCCCTACCAAAACGAAGTCGTAGCGCAAACTCGGTATACGTCCCACATCCTTGAGAACGAGCTTCCACCAAGCTCCATTGTCAAGTGCATACCATCGATGTCTATGACTACTGTCGTCCCCTTGTTGCTCATCTTCACACGTCCAAACTTACCGCCTCGGTATGACATGAAGCTCCTCCTCTGTGGAGTGGCGTGATATGACGCCCCCGTGTCTATGACCCAATTACCATCATGACACATGCCACAAGGTTCCTCTACGTCAATTATTGCGATAATGATATCTCCCACAGTCTTGAGATCCTCCTGATCATCCTTTCCTTTGGCCTTCTCATCTTTGAAATTTATGCATTCCGTTTGATATGACCCCTTTCGTCATAGTGATAGTAGCCCTCCGTGCGATCAATAGTCGCAAGATCTCAAGAACTCCCTCTTGTCCTTACCTATTACTTGGGTCTTCCCTTTCCGTAGAAAGGAACCAGAGTGGACTCTTATGACGATTCAACTTGCTTACGTCGTACCTCCTCATTCAACAAACTACTTTTGACTGCCTCTATCGTGATAACTTTATCAGGTGCAGAGTTGCTTACCGACACCACAAACGTCTTCTAATTTTTCGATTGAGAAATCAAAAGCAGAAGGGATTGAAGCTCATCATTAATCACCATCTTTATAGTAGACAACTGATTGATAATACCCAAAATCTCGTTCAGTTGTTGTGCCACCAGGGCACCCTCTGTATACTTCGAGTTGACCAGTTGACGAAAAAGAAATATCTTGCTACCAGCCGTCTTCCTTTCATTCATCGAATGCAGCTTCTTCCATAATACTTTTTCCAAACTCTCCATGGATAAGTGTTGAAACACAGAATCATCCAACCATTGGTAGATGAATCCAACGGTCTTTCGATACAATCATTTTCAATCTTCAACAGCTTTGTTCGATGGCTTGGCATTGTCGCTCTCCAACAGACTTTTAGAAGCATAAAAATTGCGCCTCCTGAAGATGGCACAATTTTCTATAAATAGACTCAACGGAAGAAGAATGTCGCACTTTCACTGTTTTACAATAGCATAGTTTCTACTTATGGCACACTCTTCCTAAGAATAGAATAGTGGCGCACTTTCGAGTTGCATTCATCCAACCTATTGTAGACATGCGTACAATTTGTATGTCTGCTTTCCCCTAAAATATTAAATACAATGAATCTGACAGGCTGGAACAACAGTCAAAGAAGTCAGAAGTCATCATTACAGCTAAGTTGCAGCACGTAGACCTAGGTTGTCATTTAGTTGCTAGTTATCTTCAAAGTGCGTCAAAGATGGTGAACTTCACTAGAGTGCGCCGATATGGTTACTACTTCAAAAATGTGCCATATAACCAACTACTTCAAAAATATGCCATTACAGCTATTTCTTCAAAAGTGCGTCTGTGTGGCTAATTTCATCAAAAGTGTGCCTATGGCCAACTTCTTCAAAAGTGTACTAGATTGATAGACTACTTCTATAATGTGCCTATAATCCTAAATGACAGAGAGGAGTTATGATTACGCATCTTATATGTCAAATTTCTCGTAAAACGTGCACAGATAATTGTCCCATGACCCATGCTTTCCTCGTATAGGAAGCCACGTGTCAAGCAGGCATAAATTTGTGCATCCACTCACCATATCGTGGGGTGTCATCCCATTAAAAGTGCGCACACAATGGCAATACAAGGCAGACTGTCCAAAGTGCGCACACACTATCATAACCGCTCTCAAATCATATAAATATAGGATCATTTTGTCCATTATATGGGGAAATTTTAAGGCTTTGATATTCAAGAACATAAGAAGAGAAACAAAGCTTTCTGTGTCATTGTTGCCAAGGCTTTCTCGTTGCTTGACTCTTCAAATTGTTCGTAGAACTCTTGCATTTCTTCTTCACCGTCGTGTGGTCCAAGGAGTAAAGTGATCGTCCGCAGATCAGATCTCCACAACTATACTTCTCCAGATTCAATTATACTTAAATTCTTGTCTAGGATCTTGTGTATAATTTCTTTCTTTAATAGTTTGTAATACAAAGTTTTGATAACCTTTGTTTATCGTAAACAAAATGACGACTCTGCTGGAGACAACTTTCTCCTCCAACAAGAAAGTGATAGCTCAACATGACGCTGCACTGATTGGTTTGACATAGAAGACTTTGGTCATAAAGTTTGACCAACAAGCATATGCAATTATGGGGGTAGTGCTCACCTTTCATCAGTTCCCAAGATGAAGAAGACCCGCAAGGTGTGGGTGCCCAAGTCTCGCCACACATATCCTGAAGATGGAGTCAACAAGGGAAAAAGCATTCTGACCGATGATAACTCCCTTGTCAACTCTGTCAAACAAGCTCCAGTCGATGACTTGAAAGACAACTCCCTTCTGTTAACCAAGGGATGCAAATCGCGTAACTTGTGCAATAACAAGCAAAGGGTAATCCACACCCGAGATTCTGAGTCCTCACATGTTCGTTGCAATAAGCGGGACAAAAGAATGATGGATACTGCAGTCCAAGCCAATCTGTGTACAGGCGCACTCTCCAAGTCCCTCAACAAAGATGGACGAAAGTTTCTCCAGAATTCACGCCAATAGGAGAAAAACAACGACATGCGCACCAATAAAATATTAGTCGGGGATAATCATCCCACTAATATCATGGTCATGTGCACAATTAAGGGGAAGTTATGCGCCACTCGTTATAAACCTGCTATTGGTTCGCTGAGCCAAGACCTGTGTACAAGATTAAATGCACGTAGGAAAACTGTGCCAACTCTTCCTATGCCACAGAATGCGCTCCAAACAGGACCAACGCCCTTACGACATTCTATTTATGCGTGTGTACATGAGAAGAATAGTAAGAATAATTTACCCTCATCTGTGAAGAACAAGACTGCAAGAGATGACGGGTCATACACCAATCAAGTCAGCACCTCACTTTATACGCAAGGAACTAAAAGGGTGCATAGGATATTTAATGTATCCCATGTAAGGAGGCAAAGTCTGCCTCCTCCCTCATCTTTCTTTCCCATTCTGACTTACGTGAACTTAATGTACAAAAGCATAAGGATAGAGATCCCTCCGGCCTTACAATGATGTTTCCTAACGAACATCGTTGTAGTTCTCACAAAGTTGTAGTTGAATGTTGCTGTGCCCAGCAAAATGGTCTGTTTGACCGATTGACTTATAATATGTCTTCTAAATCCTGCCATGCGAAGCGAACCAACAACCAGGAGCATGAGGAGGATGAACTACCCTTTGCTCTGGTATACATGGCCTCGCATCTTCCTCTTGGCAGAAGGCATCCGAGACGAAGTTCTTCAAGGACACCTAGTCAGAGGAGGTTTGATCAACTCGTTGACTCCTTGGAAGGGGTATACCAAAATATCCGCTCTCGAAGACAAGAGCGTTCCCTTTACAAAAATCTCTATTCCTCAAAATCTGAGGCTGGGGTTAGCAATCCCCCTAAGTCTGAAACTGACAGTGTGGATTCCAACTATGAGTTCTTTCCACCAACCCCTTTGTAGTACACAGAGAGGTCAGCGTCTACGTCATCGACAAAAAATAAGATGCTTCTCCATCAGGAAGTATTGAGCAATGCCTTAACTCATTAGAGGCTGCAATCAACGACATGCACGCCATGATACAGAACTTGCATCAAATAATGGCGATTCAATATTCTACTACGCCAGCTCCTATCCAAGTGGCTGCATTCATGCCCGCACAGCCTATTCTTGGAACAAAGCTTACTTAAGACAATATAAACCCAGAGACGGTTCCAAACCAAGAGTCAGCATCACCGACTCTTAACCCTCCCAATATTGGGTGTGGACCTCCGCTGGTAGTAATATCTTTTCAACCAACATCTTTCCAGTCAGCTACACCTCTCCAACCAGAAGATCCTCTTGAAGTCATCTGACGGTTGAGTGCAAAATTCAATGCTTTAAAGAACAAAGACCAACTCCATAAGTTGGGAGTAAAATAATCTTATTCTACTCTTTGGGATAATGTTCTCTTCCCTCCTAAATATAAACCCCAATCGATAGTCTTGTTTGAAGGCAAGACATCGCCGAGCCAGTATATCAACTGCTTCAATATAATAATGGCTCACTTACAAAAAGATGATGCTCTCCTTACCAGGCTGTTCGTGGGATGCTTGGCTGGCATAGCCTACGATTGGTACCGCAGTCTTCCTGATAACTGCATATCCTCATTCGTTGACATAAATGCCTTTTCCTTTCACGATTCTACGAGGGAGGCATGGACATGACTATGTCATCGCTCATCGACATCAAGCAAAAAGAGAAGGAATCCACTCGTGAATTCATAGAGCTTTTTAGACAAGCAACTCTAAAATTTCCCCTGGTATTTCAGACTCCTAATTTATCGATACTTGCAAAAAGAACCTACTGCCTATAGTAGGGCTATGGACGGGTCCAACCCAGTTTCAATACTAGACGACATTCATCATAGAAGCCGAAGCCGTTGAAGGTAGCATGAAGGTAGCATGTAATTTGGGATTACAAATGCCCAATACAGAAGATAGAGGGAAGCGCCCCTCCAACAACAACAATAATACGAATAATCGTCACAGCAAAAAAAAAGAGGCCTTAGCAATAAACTTGTCAAAATGACCCACCTTTCCTCCAGCACAAAACCTCTGGAGCCTTCCAGACATAAGGAAGAATATTCCTTTGACGAGAGCGATATCTACAACATTTTTGACTATCTGATAAAAAGCAACAGGTTACAGTTGCCGGACGTCAAGCGATCGAATGAGGCTGGTAAAACAGACTACTCGAAGTATTGCTAGTACCACCGATATGTACATCTCCCTACCAAGGCTTGTTATGTCTTGAAAAAGAAGATACACCAGTTGATAGATGCTAAAGCTATCACTCTTCATAATAATGACAAGATAGTCACTGCCAATATGGTATCTCTTCAATTCGGTGACTTTCCAGCACAAAAAGTCCCAAACGGCATTATTCCAATACCTCAAGCTACGATGGAAGTGATAAATCTTCCGTTCGCTCAATGTCAAACAGAGGGATTAGTGCCCCTTACCATAAATCATGGTGAAATTATATAGATCCATCATGACCTACAGCTAAATTGGGACCAAGAAGTAGCATCTTCCAATTCAAAGTACAAGAAAAAGAACCAGAAAAGTAAAACATGGAACATGATTTCTTTGGATCATCACTCGGACAGGAATCAATATCAAGGAGACATACTTCTCGAGATCAAATCTGAAAATCTAAACATAGATCCACCAAGCTCTGCTCGCAAGCGTGGCATGACCCTATAGAATCATAAAAAGTGTGCCTCAGACAGATGACATACTTTCCTACAAATAGACCCAATAACTAGAAGAACGACGCACTTTCTACTTGTTCCGGAAGAAAGACGTGCATTTTTCTTACTTTGGCGCACTTTCCATTATTTTCAGTGATGGCGCACTATTCAGAGAGCAGAAAAGTGGCACACTTTCTTAATATTACAACCAAGCTGGTGCACAAACGATATTTTCTCTCTCAATATTTAATGCAGCAGACTGACAGCTAATATATGCAGAAACCGAAGAGTCAGAAGTCATAATTACAGTGGAGCTGCGATATACAGACCCAGGTTGTCGTTTAGCCACCCAGCCACAGTGCCATCTCTTCAAAAGTGCACCGCAGTGCCATCTCTTCAAAAGTGCGCCACTGTGCCATTTTCTTCAAAAGTGCACCATAGTGCCACTCCTTCAGAAATGCACCGTAGTGCCACTCCTTCAAAAGTGCGCCGCAGTGCCATCTCTTTAAAAGTACGCCACTGTGCCATTTCTTTAAAAGTGCACCGTAGTTCCACTCCTTCAGAAATGCGCCGTAGTGCCACTCCTCTAAAAGTGCACCACAGTGCAAGCTCTTCAAAAGTGTACCACTGTGCCATTTTCTTAAAAAGTGCATCGTAGAGCCACTCCCTCCAAAATGCGTCAGTCTCCAGACGACTTCTAAAGTGCACATACTATCATAACCAACAGTGAGCAGTTATGAGTGCGTTTCATATATGTCGTACTTCTCGTAAAGGTATACAAATAACTGTCTCCCATGACCTATGCATTCCTCGTATAGGAAGCTACGTGTCAAGCATGCAGCAAGTTGTGCACCCACTTATGCAGAACGTGGGACGTTAATCCACCAAAAGTGTGCGCACAATGGTAAAACAATGTTGAATGTCCAAAGTGCGCACATATTCTCATAACCACTCCTAAAATCTATAAATACATGTTTCTTGCAACCATGAAGGACACACACATTACCGAGAGAGCCACCTATGCTCGGCTACCTACACTTAGACAGAGAAGAGCACACACAGAAGGATAGAGAGAAGCGGAGCTAGAATTCTCAAGTCTTTGAAATTCAAGAACAGAGTGGAGAAATAGAAGCTTCTTGTGTCGTTGTGCCAGAGCTTTCTTATTGTTCAACTCTCTAACTTGTTCGCAGTAATCTTCAAGTCTTTGAAATTCATGAGCAAAGCGAGAGAAATAGAAGCTTCCCATGCCGTTGTGCTAGAGCTTTCTTATTATTCAACTCTCCAAGTTGTTCACAATATTCCCTTTAGTTCTTCGTTGTCGTGTGCGGTTCTTTGTCAATATGTGCATTTCTTCATCGTTGAGTGGTCCAAAGAGTAAAGTGATCATCCACATATCAGATCTCTACAGCTATACTTTCTCAGAATTAATTGTACTTAGATTCCTGTTTAGGATCTTTTTTATATTTTTCTTTCTTTTTAACTATCACACCCTAGTACCCAAATACGAAGACGGACATAGCCAGCTATCCTGTACAAGGTACTATACGTCGATCACGGTTGTATAAGACAAGAGGGGAAACGGGGTCGTGGGAGTCGTGGTTTTGATTTCTTCAGTTTACTGAAGACTTAGTAAACGAGTCGGGTTATGGGTTGGAAGGTCGGGTAGGGTAGGACCCAATCCACTAGGGTTGGGTTTAATTTGGGTTGGTTTCGGTTCAATTTGGTCTGGTTCAAGTGGGTTTGGTCTGGTTTAATTAGGAACGATGCTTTTAGCTATTTAAAAATAGTTTTTGAGCCCAATAAATTCCTAGAAAATATACAACATCCAATAATTAATTATACACCCAAAAATATAATTTTTATAATATTTTAATACTTAATTTAATACATAAAAATATTAATCCCTGAAGGACATTTATAATAATTAATTAAAAATACAGAAAAAATTCCAAAAATTTATTTTTAATTTTTTTAAAAATCTGGGTGCTTACATTCTACCCACCTTAAAAGAATTGCGTCCTCGCAATTAAGAAAATAAAATATAACCGATCAGAAGAGATGACAAGATTTTAAGACATGTTTGTTGAAGCACGACACAAAGAATAAGGAATCGTGAACAAGAAAAAATCGAGTGGAAGGGTGAGGGATTTGTTCAAGCAGAATATGTAGAGAAGGAATAAAAATATTTCCCTAGGCAATGAGAGATAAGTAACTCAAGAGTAAAAGAGTCTGGTTAGAACGAAGATCAACTACATCTTATGAAAACTTGGGTACCAGTGACATCTTACTAATCTAGACTAACAAGTTCATGCTAACATAATACTAGGCTTAGGTTAGGGTAATGATCTAACAGGCACGTGCTAAAGCATTACTAAGAATAGATAGCTATGATAAAACTTAAATCTTACTCGTATTCGCTACTCTTCGAGTCTGTGCGTCCTCCACTGTCATCGCAAAAGCCTGTTCGCGTCCTTGTGGTGGTGCCCTCTACTGTTGTTGGGCTTACTGGAAGAGTGTGGCTCGTGGTGCCAAGGGTGGTCTCGGCTGATATCCTCCCGGTGCTGGTAAAGCTTGTCGGTTTACTATCAGTGCTCCTTCTCGACGCTCAGGTCAATCCCTTACCGAATGCTGACTGGATCTGCAGGCTAAACATAATCTCAATTTAAGTCTACACTCCCTCTCAATATGGCCTAACTTCCAACAGTAGTGACCAATAGGAAGGGTTAGGGAATGTGATACTTCTTTCTGTGGTGGATTCATCTGTGGTCGCTTTGTAGCTCTTTCCTGCTGTGCTCGGTCTCGTGCTAATGCATGCGACCGCTTCTGGTTGGACTCTCTCCTGGTGACGCGCTCCATAGGTCGGGCTGCAGCAAGGACGTCCGTGTATGAAGTAGTTGCAACAGAGCTGATTAATTTCTGTAGCTCAGAGCTAAGTCTGTCAAAGAACTTCTCTGTCTGGCTTTGCTGGGCCTCTTGATGAACCAGCTGCTGGGCTTGCATCATTGCATAGAATATTTGGAACATCTGCTGACCATCCATAGGCTGTCCAGGTAGAAAGGTAGGCAACTGTGGACTAAACTGCGGCGGTAGTGGAATATCGTCTTGCTGAAATCTTGAGGTATGTTGACCTGCTTGATTGCTTTGTTGAGATGATTGACCTCCACCCACTGGTGTTACTCCATCATTGTAGGTGACAACTGCAACTTGTGGTGTTCCTGCGGGAGTCTCATCACATGCTTGTATCCAAAATAAACTATTAGAGGCACACAGAGGAATTAAGGCAAGATGCAAGTCAAGAAATTATTTTGGAGTCGATATAGAGGTCAAGAACGAATCAATCAAGTGGATGAGATCCTATAACTTATCCTATCTTAATCGTAGGCTTGCTCAGTTCCTTAGTCAAAACGGAAGCAATATAGTCGTAGACCTGCATGGGCCACCACAAAAACTATGTCACGCCCCAGTCCTAAAATACCGAGGGTGCAATGACCAGCAGCACACTCCAATAGGCAAACCTAATTTAATGGACCCGTTAGAGTGTACTTAAGCTGTAAAACAAATATAGTGGTCTATGAAATATGTCACAGTCTAATTCTAATATCATCCACAAAAGGTAATCACAAATCAAATGTCAGAATAATCAAACTCAGAAATATAATCCAATAACAAGTCTCAATAAAAAGTATCTCGGGGAACACCCAAAAATAAGTTTTTGTATAGTAATCCCAGAGACAGGAAATAGAGTAACTAGAAACAGAAATAACTGAGTATATAAAAAAAATATCGAGAAGAAATCCTCTGGCACCACCTCGTCCTCTGGCGTTGGTACTGCTCCAGTGTCAGCTCCTATCCCGTATACTTCGGGGTAAATCTCCTCTGCTAAACCTGGGGACATAATCCAGATCCAGGTCCTCGGGGGACATAGCAAGGTACAAGAATAACTCAAGCCAAATAAAAGCAGTATATAAAAATATATCAATAGGGCAAACTATGTAACCAGCTATGTGATATGCAAATGAGAGCATTAATCATACTCAGGCTGAAACTACTATAGGCTCTGTGTCGGGAAAACCCATAGCAGCATGTATTATCTCGAAGGGCCAGTACGTGTGCCAAAGCTCTGGTCAGAGTGTAAGGCACTTCCAGAATATCTATATATATATAACATAATCAGCCTTTAGTATGATAAAACTCTCCCCACCCAATGTAACCTCACGTCTCATGTCCATAATACGCAAGATCAAGACCTCTAGCTAGTACAGCGAGTCATAATAATATCTATGTATATGCAAGACCTATGTCACAAATCCTGTAAACCTAGACAGAATCACCATGAATAACTCAAAAAAGATTCTGTCTCATGAATATTGTCAAGTGTCCTATGGTATAATGTACTTGATAAAGCAAGCACGAAAATATAGGTTCGGGTTACAACTCTCTAAGTGACGTTACACGACTCGGCGTACAGCATCGACACCCGAATATTATTCGAACGTTAGCAACGTCTCACGATCCTAGGTTGAACAGGTACATCTCAAGAGTATATATATAGAAAGAACTCTAGCCAATAATATAATATAAACTACTGCAAGTTGGCAAGGTACACTTGCCTAGGGTTTGAACTCCTTCAATTCTCCGGTGTATGTGGAATCTTCAGGAATGCCTCCGGATGCTGAAACAAATATTACCATTACTCTCAGAAGATATAAAATAGCTAGGATTGACTACCCATAAGTCCAATTTGGACACATGGGCAAAATGACAGTTTTTGGTCAAAGCGGGGTCCACATGTGGCCCACTTCGCACCAAAAACGTGCCTGAGACAAGGTTCTCCAAATTCTTCCAACTTAGTGTCTATAAGTCCAGAACGATGATACGAACCCAACAGAATGTCCAAAACTGGATTTCGATGAGCCGATCACAAAATTGCCCGTCAAGTCGAGCCGTGGGACCCACGATACGGAGTTTCGTCAACGTTCTCAGAATCGAACCAAACTTGGGTCACAGGACCAACGTAATGCTAGGAGTCCAATAGAAAAAGTTTCATTACGAAATGATAAGCCAACACGAAGTTACAACGAGTTTTAAAACAGGCCTGATATGGGGTATTTTCGACGGATATGCGTTGATTCTGGTATGCACGCACATCCAAATCAACTTCCACAAAATTCTACACGTCCATGTTGATGATACGCACCTTTTGATACAACTCGCACACTACTAAGTTGCCTCATTTAGTGGGACGCACCCAGTTTCGAAAAAAAATTGGGTTTTAAAAACCAAGTTTTTTGGTCGATTTTATCCACGAATAAAACACAACATACAGCCAAATAAAATAAACTAATAATAGGTTTTTAATCTTGGTTATGTTGTCTAATAAACTGTTCAAACAAAATTTAGAAATGAAAAACAGGTTGGGAGTAAATCGGCCATGAACTTGTGAGTTCGGGACGGTTTTCGAATTCCTAAATTTTGGTTGTTTTTCCTGTTTTTGCGTCTTATTTTACGGCCGACATAGGATGAGATATCCGAAACTAATTGTACGGGGTTCAAGAGGGTCACGTGGTCTTCTCATAGGATTTGACAGAATGAAATACGAATCAATGCACAGGGAGGTACGTAAGTAGGAAATGGGTACCTCGCTGATTTTTCGTGACAGAGGCAGTATCTCGGCGACTTCGCGGGCGGCGTGCGGCGGACAGCGGTGACGTACGGCAATTTTTGCAGCTGCTTTGGCTGTTGGTGGTTGGTGGGGGTCATCGTCGGTGGAGTCGGGGTGGTCGTGGGAAGCTCGGGGTTGGTTGGTGTGTCGCCGGAGTCGGAGAGGAAGAAGGTGGCGGTGGCGGGTGTTGCAAGGGTGGTGGAGTGAAACCACGGGAGGTGTTTTAAATAGGGGGAGAGGAGGCGGCGGTAATGGGGAGAGTCCGGAGTGGAGGGGGGTCGTGGGGGTGTCACCGGGAAAGGGGCGGAGTCGTGCAACGGAGTCGGGGGGGAACGGGGTCATGGGAGTTATGGTTTTGATTTCTTCAGTTTACTGAAGACTTAGTAAACGGGTCGGGTTATGGGTTGGCGGGTCATGTCGGGTAGGACCTGATCCACTAGGGTTGGGTTTAATTTGGGTTGGGTTAGGTTCGGTTTGGTTCGGTTTAAATGGGTTTGGTCTGGTTTAATTAGGAACGATATTTTTAGCTATTTAAAAATAGTTTTTGAGTCCAATAATTTTCTGAAAAATTATACAACATCAAATAATTAATTATACACCCAAAAATATATTTTTTACAATATTTTAATAATTAATTTAATACATAAAAATATTAATCCCTGAAGGACATTTATAATAATTAAATAAAAAATATAGAAAAAATCCCAAAAATTTATTTTAAATTTTTAAAAAAATCTGGGTGCTTATAATACTGTGTGAATGGGTTTAGGTTCAAGTCAACAAAAGCCCCGATAAGAGACATCTTCTTGAATCTCGATTCTACGAAAAATAGTTGTTTGTGTATCAGATCTTCGAGCTACAAAGATGTTGATCCAGACAATAATTTCTATGTCATCTTACGAAAGATTATGGAGTTAGCATATTATTATGGAACAGAGCCTGCTAAGATCTTGTTATTTAGGTGTGATTGGTTCGATCTAAACCAAGATCAATGGTGGAAAATAGACGAGAATGGTCTTGTGGATATAAACTACCGACTTCAATACCAAGGCTATGAACCATTTGTCCTATCAAGTTAGGCACAGCTCATGTACTTCACAAATTATCCTAAACAGGCATCAACGAGGTCAGACTGGTGGGTAGTATGCAATAAGAAAGCTAGAAATACCTTCGACTTTAACGAAATAACTTATCAGGAGGATGAGCTACTTATTGTAATAAATATTATAGATATTAACTCAACAAAAGTTTCTCATTACACGTCTAATCGTATAGAAGAGGTAGACTTATCCGAAGAGGAAGACGAAGTAGATGAAAGTGAATGTTAGGAGGAAGAGAAAGAGGAGGACAAGAAAAACGAAGAAGATAAATTTTTAGAAGATGATTGAAAATAAAATAAAATCCATTTAGAACTTTAGCCATGTACTATATTTTTAATGTAGAATGTAACATCTATTTTAAATGTATGGATACATATATTTATATCTGTTTTTAATTATATTCTTGATTTTCATCTATCTTACCAGATGGCACCCATGACCCGAGCACGTGTATGTCGCTTGAGAGAGGCACCTTCTACTGTTAAGTAGGAAGTGAATGTTAAGGAGGAAGTGGCACCTCCTACTATTAAATTGGAAGCGGTTGTTAAGGAGAAAGGCGGAAACTCCTACTGTTAAGGAGGAAGTGGTACCTCCTACTGTTGGGCAGACACCAGCTCAGAGGGGAAGTTTCAGTCACCCAGCACCTATAGCGAAGATTGATCACCTAGACGTTACTTATGTGAAGTATCTAAGGAACTAGATTCTACCCCAGCGTATTGGATTTTCTTGAGAGATTGAGAAATTGGATAAGACTTATGGTATGACTGTGATACTTTTATTGTGCTTATTGTGTGATTGTGATTCTTTTTTATTGTGCTTATTGTGTGATCGTGATACTTTTATTTTATGTTTATTGTGTGACTGTGATATTTCATATACTTTTATAATATTTTGTACCCAGAAAATTCAACGAAGGGTTGTTTTGGGTCTGTCTATTTTTATGAACTATTATAAGTCTGTGTATTTGTTTTATAGCCACCGTACCACTTTTTTTCCTTCGACCTAGTTGCCTTTGCCTTCTCTGAACATTTTTTGTACTTGGGTTCATCGAATCTCACCTTCATCGTAGTCCACTGCTCAGGTGTGATCCAACCGTCGATTGGTTCTTCGTTGCGATCACGGACCTTCTGGTCGTTGATCGCATCACGGATCAGCTTAGCGGCGAAGGCATAAAATTGCTCCTCGATCTTCTCAGCCCGGTGTGGTGGATAAAAATCAGTTTTCTACAAGAAGTAAAATATAGATTTACATAATATACACAAATAATTATTGATATTAAAAATAAATATATTTTTACCTTGAAGTGGGCAAACCAGAATGCCTTCCTATCTTTAGGAGCATATGAGTAGTTGATCCAAGGCCCACTCTAGTTCAGCCTCAGAAATACCCCCAGTGCTCTTTGTACCGCCGACGAACGATATCTATATAACGATAATTAAATTCATGAATATAAAGATATAATTATTTGGCCCATCGGTCTAAAATGTTAACTAATTAACTTACTTATGAGGCCCGTCGGTCCAAATATCCATCATCGTCTCGTCCAGAGGCACGCATGGAGGATCGCTCTGATCATGCGTTGACAGAGTTGACTTAACCTCATACATCTGCTCCTCTGTCTCCATGTTGCTGTCAGTTGGAGGAACACTGGACGAGGAAGTAGTCTCAGGCCTAAAACTACTCGTCCCAGGAGTACTGCCACGTCGTATCATCGACAGAGTCAGAGATGCTAAAGATCTGTACACTGGAGTACTCTGTGACGAAGATACAGTAGCCAGTATCGGAGGAGCATGACCTGACTAACTATTATCTTGGAGTCACCGTAGGCCTCTAAGTAGTCAACCCCTACTTATTTAGCGAGTTGGAGTCCAATAACGAGAATATTATATTCTTCTACGTTGTTGGAATACGGCTTTGTGAGTGAGTAAGCTCGGTTGATAACCAGATCATTACGAGAAATGTCCTTTGCCGTCTTCAAGTTGGAGTCCAACACTTCATCTGGGATCTTCTCGTAAAGCTTCAAAATTTCTGGCACTCGATGAGCTGCCAGGAAGTCAACCAATGCCTGGCCTTTGACCACCTTTTTTGGAAAAAAATACCATATCGTATGGTGACAATAGTATTGCTCATATAGCCAAGTGAGAATTAAGTTCCTAGGCTTGGTCTTGAGAACCCTGACAGTATTAACTTGCGATATTACATGAATCATTTGCCCAACCAAGTAATGCCAAATTTTCTGAATAGCAAAGACCAGAGCGAGGTATTCTTTCTCAATGGGGTTCTACCTATGCTCTCCGTCGACCATCATTCTGCTAAGATAATAGATGGCATATTCAAGACCTGTATCACTATTTTTGACTAATAAAGCACCGAAAGAGTGATCCATCGCACGTACATAAAGCAAGATAGGTTTTCCCACGACTGGGGCTACCAACATCGGGGGGTTCTTACCGATTCCGCAAAATTGCTATTTCCCCCCGGGCATGATGCTGTACCAGCGTAAGGCGCGCCCGCATAAGACCTAGCATAATGATGTATATATAGAAACACAACAACAGAGTGTGAAAACTAAAGAACACACCTTGACATGAAAAAAGTTCACTTTATTGATAATATACATCTTTGTTACAAACTCTTGACTCAAAAGTAAAAGGGTGCTGCGCGGGCTTACAAGAGGACACAAAATTAGATAGCCGTTCAATATATTACATCCCATACTAAAACTTTAAATGATAATAAACACCTTCGGGCGAAGCTATCACCTTCCCTCAAAGCTGCATAAGATGTGTGCACGAGCTCCGGATGATTTGTACAAGCTTAAAATGACACGAACAAAATGCGCCGAGTAATGGACTAGTTGGGGGAAAAAGTTTCAGCTTCTCGTCGCGTCATCTCCACTTGGGGAACCTGCTGCAACGAGGGTCAGTACTTTAAAAAGTACCGGTGAGGGAGAGCTTACACAACTAACCAAATTGATACAGTATTCATCTGAAGCATATAATTTATTATAATGGTCTATCTATCTTGCCTTTTTTCAAGTTGCAACATGCTATAGGTTGAAATGACTAAATAAATATGCCACCAATCGGTGACTTTACCTGTCCATATGAACTATCTGTAGATAACTTACAATGACCTTCCTTGCAACGAAGACATAGTTAGATTGCATAGTTTAAATATACATATGGGGTCACTGGCTTTACGAGCCAGTTTGGACTATAGTCCGGGCAGACAACGATGGTTGTAGACGTAGGTAGCTAGCCCGCTATAAGCCACCTAGCCTCCCGTGCTAGGCTATTAGCACGACTAATTGTATGGCCTTGCAGACTAGGACTCCTTATCTGGTACCTCTATGGCATCTGTACTGAGATACCGTACATTCATAAATAGTTGACATCCATATTTGCAAGCATAAAATCCTTCCTTATACTATTGAATTATTGTTTAGTGATATTGATCCAGATACCATATATCTTTTAGTGATTCATGATCCTGACCTGTACTAATCGTGACATGATACTCTCAAAATAATGTTACTATTATTTAGCACGTGAGGTATCACACGTTGTTAGGCACAGTAAACGAGGAGTCTTCTACTCGTATAATAGATATAGAGAAGGAGCATTTTCTAGGGGATAATGTCAATATTCTTGTTCTTGTTTGATGTAGGATATAGTTACTTCAGTACGATTATCTACAAACCTATATTCAAGGTAATGGTTTCCATATTGTGGGCTACTATCCATCTTATTATTATTACTACTATCTTTTATTTTTGCTTTTGTCCTTATATATATATATATATATATCCTGCTGCTCTTGGAGGCCGACCCCTAACCCTAATCTGATTGATCCTTCCGTAGTCGATAGCCCCCATAGAGCGCCCTCCCTCCACCACCACGAATCTGTTGATCCACTAGGATGGCTTGGTCCTTTGCCCCCTTCTTTGGACCTGTATTGGGTTCTCCTATGGCAAGAGGTCACCTTGCAATCCTCCTTCGCAAAGATGGTTGTAGGCATGGCCGGTGAGTAAGCCTCCTATCCCAAACGTGTTCAAGACCTATATCAACATTCAAGGGGTACCCTTCAATTACTTTTTTCGAAGAAGCGGAAGAAGCAAGATTCGTGATCCAGTTAAAGTTTTCCTTAATAGGCAAGATCTCCAGCTCGCGTCCTTCGATTGACATCATCTTTCGTGCCATTACTGCTTTGGATTTGTAAGCGAAGTTACAGTTGGAGTTATTGATAACAAACACATACTAATTAGGCCTAAATTGGAAATTGATTTCCTTTGACCTCACTCCAAAGATCTATGGTTTGTCGCGAAAGCTCCCATGAGGCTCTTCAAATGGACCACTAATTTCTCTTCTCTCTATGAATATCCTATCGCTCCTGTCTTGATGTCATTTCCTAACATTCCACATTATCTCTATACATTAAGGGCTATTTATGATGTTTCCAACTAAGTAGGTATGCCGTTAAAGATGGATAAAGCAACTTCGAATCTTTCTCGCCCCAGTTGTGCATGTCTATTCATAGAAGTCGATTCCAGCAAGCTAGTAATTGATAAAGTCCACACTAACTTAGCCTGTGACCGGAGTATGTAGATAAAGGCTGTTTATGAATCCCGTCCTTAATATTGCTCTAACTATCATCGTCGAGGCTATCTGCATAGTATCTGCAAACTTCTTCAAACTCCTAACAACAAAGGAAAAGATAACACAGTGACAGGGGAAAAAATTGGATCCCCTGGCGGGCACACAGAGAAGAAGGCATTTCCAATACTGATTATTACACTCTTACTATACTTCTATCGCAACCTACCACCAATGTCCCTTCATCCGCAGTCAGTCAAGACAGCACATCTGACCTCATCCCCCAAGGAGAATGTTATCATCTCCTCTCATAACTCATCACACCTCTCCTTTTCATAGGTCCAATCACCTCTGCTAACCCTTCTGAGACACTCGTCACTTCTTCCAAACAGCCTGCCAAATCGGAAGCCAATGCTCCACTCCCTAATGAAACACCCACTGGTGCTGTTCTAGAGGGCCCTCCCTCTCCCAATCAAACTCACACTCAAGAGGCCATTCCCATCACAACTTTCTTATTTTCACCATCTCCTTCAAATCCTACAATATAAGCTCTTATCACCCCCCCAATTGCCCCTCAACCCTAGCGAGGAAGTTCACCCCCAAACCCTAGCCAACCTTCAACCTTAAAAAGATAATAAGTCATTTTGCCTACAACTCCAGGCAGATCCTCCCCCTGACAACAGCACTCTCGATCTTCTGTTAACCACATCCGAGGTGACCATGTCTTTGACACCACGACAACCTCCCAACCTACATCCCGAATCTGATCATGAACCCGAAGAAATCCAGAAAGCTCCAAATAAGCCCTCTTCCTAGGAGGTCTCGAAGAAAGATTCAAACTCAAATACAAAAGAAATGGTACTTGTACAGAAACCTTTGCAAAAAAAAAAACAAAAAAACAAAAAGACAAACAAAAAAATAAAAAGACACCCCCTCCATCAGGTACTTCTATCACCGTTGGCTTAGCTTCAAAAACAAATTCCTCCAACTCCTCCCTCTCCAAGCTCAATGTTTAAGGCTATTTTTTGTAATTTTCGAGGCATTGCAAAAAAACCATCTCTTAAAAGACTCAAGCTTCTGTGCAAAATTAATTATGTTTACTTTGTGACCATTTTTGAACCTAAAGTTCCCACTTCTAAGCTTATATATTTTAATCTTAAACTAGGGTTTGATGAAGCAACTTCAAACAATAAAGGCAATATTTAGGTTATGGCTAGACATGACACCCAAATTTTTACTATTGATTCTACGAATCAAGCTATTTCTATCAGAACCATCCACATGGCAATCTGTCAAGAATTTTTGATATCTACCATCTATGGAGCCAATACTAAAAATAATAGAAGAGAGTTATGGGAGAACTTAAACAAGGTTCAAACCAGACGACACCTACCTTGATTTTAGGTGGCGACTTCAACATTATCTCATCTCCTGAGGAGCGAGTTGGTGGCTCAGATCCATATTCTGCTGTTATCCACGAATTTAATACCTTCTAAGTAGGATTGGGATTGGCCGAGTGGTCTTTCACTGGCAGGAGATACATTTGGCAAAAATGGAAACACATGTCCTTAAAACAAATGTCTCGACTTGATATTTTTTTATCGGATGAGCAATGGTGGTAACTAGGTTTGCACAATTCCTATGATATTCTCAATAACACTTTATCGGACCATGACCCTTTATTGACTGTAGCATCACCATTTGCACCCTCGAAACAAAAGACCTTCAAATTCCTCAATCTATGGTGTGCTCATGCATACTTTTTATCTATCGTGGAGGAAGCTTGGAACTCGGTCCACCATTAAAACTATCTTGTCGGGCTAGGTCTCAGGCTCAAAGCAGTTCGATAGGACCTCTCCAAGTGGAGCTTCAACACCTATGGCAATGTTTTTAGGCTCTAATTAAAGCTGAGGATGACGTTAAAGCTATCGAGCTCGAACATGACATTAATAATAATGAAGATTCCAGATGTAAAATATCACGTCCCAGTCCCAAAATACGTAGGACTAAGAATATATAGACATGCCTGCTACGCATTCAACCAGACTTTTGTACGACTCTATAATACGTATAAGCAATACTATAATGGTCACTATCTAGATAACATAGTAAATATATATCTATGTCTCAATCCACAATGAAACATACATAATAATGAGCTATATGTGCTAAAATTGGCCGCCAGTAACGCACAAGCTCGAATAGTCCTGAGAAAGAAATATGAGTCTATAAATCTAGGCCACATCAGTAAAAATAAGTAACAAGAATTGATAAACATAATTGCGATAGAAATAATAAGAGTACCTGAGTCCAATGCCTGCATGACGAGACAATTCACATCAGTAGCTTCAGAATCTTCACAATCGTCCATGCTGCAAAACTGGCAAAGGACCAGGTCCTCAGAGGGATGTAACAAGGTACAAGAAATAACATGCCATGTAAATAGTGAAATAATAAGTAATGTTCTCAAGGGGATCTATGATAACCAACTAAGTGAATGCACATGAGAACAATACTCATTCGCTAGACCACTGGTATGTAAATCAATATAAATCTTCAGGCTTCATCAGAAAACCTGCAGTAGCGTGGCAATATCCGAAACTCTCGTAAGAGTTCATGAAAACATGGTGAATAGTGGTAGCCCAACATCCCGAGTACGCTCTCCCCTCACAATATAACCTCGTATCTCATGTCCATGACATCTCATATCCAAAACATGCAAGATCAATCACTAACTAGGATCGAGTCAATCGGTGTAAATATAATCATGTCAACTATCACATGTCTTAGGTCCTATGTCACCACCCCATTTCCAGAGCCAGGTATTTTTTTTATTTTAATTTAGTTAAATTTGTATTAATTATATTTAATTTTATTTATATTTAATTAATGATTGTATTATTTTTATTTGATTGTTTTGGGATTTTGGCTAGTCTGGACCCATGTCAGACCCTAGTGGACCCATGTCCGACCCAGCCCACACCCCTGTGAGACTTATTTGTGGGGTTTAGAATATTTATTATATTTTTAGTGGGTTAGTTGGAGATATTTGGAGTTAGTTTGAGTGCTTTTGGAACCCGAAACCCAAAACCACCTCTCCCATTTTCATCTTCTTCTTCTTCTTCTTCTTCTTCTTCTTCTCCACTCATTTTTCTTCTTCCTTTCTCCTTCCTACTTCAAGTAAGCACCCATTTCTCTTCTTTATTCTTCTATTGTCCATGAATGATTAACCCTAACCCTACATTCTTCTCCAACCTAGGTGGGTAGAGCTTAGATTTGGTGTTGGAGCAAGATTTGGGAGCTTGGAAGCTTGGTTTGGTGGATTTGGAGCATTTTGGAGCATTTTGGCTTGGGATTCCAACTCTCAAAAGGTAAACCATAATTTTACCCTTGTAATTACTCTTTTATAGTATAATTAATAGTTTAGAACCTTCCTATACCCTTAGGCTACCCGTGGGAGGAAGTTGGAACTAGTTTGGTAGTGTTTGGAGGCTTTAACACTAGGTTTTGTGTCAATTTCGGGTGGAATCCGAATTTGGCCCAATTTTGGGTGATGTCCTAGGTTAGACGGACCTAGGTAGACGTTGTAGGGTGTCTTGAGGGTTAGTGCGTGTCTCCGTTCGGACACGTGAAGCCGTGTCGCGGAGAAACGAACGTTTCGGGCGTTTTTGGGGTTTTCGTCGTCGTCGATTCTAAGTGCGTGTGCGTTTTTTTCACAGGTCTAGAATCGACGGGATAATATTTTTCTAGGATCTAGATATCGTTTAGGACCCGTGGTTAAATTTTGGACAGATTTCGAGTTGGTTTGGTGTGCGTTTCAGGAGGTTTTCCGAACCGCACACCGCGTGTTCGTCGAAATGACCGAACGGCCATTTCGACTTGGATTCCTAGTTTCGGGCTTGTGCGCATGTTGGGTTAGATTCAGAGAGTGTGTGCTAGAATTCTCGGGCTATATTTTATATATTTATAGGTGTTTGGGCGTGTCGGGGCCGTTGGGCGTGCGTTGGTGAGCGTTGTGTGCATTATTGTGTGTAGTATTGTGTTTGTGTATATATGTCTCTCTATATATATTTATATGTATGTGTGTCCCTATATATATATTTATAGATATGTGTTAGTGAGTGCTTGTGTGAGTGTGTTAGTGAGTGTATGTGTGAGTGTGGGTTGGTGCTAGTGTATGTGTGTGGGTGAGTGTGTGTGTGAGTGTGAGTGTGAGTGAGTGTGAGTGTGAGTGTTTATATTTATATATATATGTATATGAGTTTGTGTGTATATATGTATATATATTTATATATATATATATGTAGGAGTGTTTGTGTGTGTGGTTGTGTGTTTGTGAGAGTGTGTGCTAGTGTGTGTGAGAGTGTGTGTGTGAGGGTGTGTGAGTGTGAGTGTGTGAGTGTATGTGAGGATATATATATATATATATATATATATATATATATATATATATATATATATATATGTTTGAGTGTATGTGTGCGTATATGTATATATATATTAGTGTGTATATATATATGTAGATGTGTGTTTATATATATATATATAGATATATGTATGTGCTTGTATGTGTGTGTGTGTATTTATACATAAGTATGTGTGTGTAAATATATATGTTAGTAGATGTGTTAGTGTGTATATATATATATATATATATATATATATATATATATATATATATAGAGTTGTGTGTGTGTATATATATATATATGTATGTGTGTATATATATATATATGTATGTGTGTATATATATATATATATATATATATATATATATATATATATATATATATAGGTGCGTGCTTGTGTGCAGCGAAGGGCAGCGAGGGGGAGGGGGCAGCTGCCCCCAGCAGCAGCAGCAGCATGTTGCACTAGCAGGTGCAGCAGCAGAACATCATTATCAGCAGCAGTTTTTGTAGCAGCTGCAGCAGCAATATGAAGCACAGGCAGTAGCAGCAGCAACATCATTTTTATGCACAGCAGCAGCAGCAAAGTTAAGGGGCAGCAGCAGCAAATGCGAGGGAGAGAGAGTGGTATATATATATATATATATATATATATATATATATATATATATATATATATATATATAGATAGATTGATATATAGTTAGATAGATAGATGGATAGTAGATAGATAGGTAGAGGAATAGATAGATAGATAGATATATCGTTATATAGCTTGATAGATAGATTAATACATAGATAGATACATAGATAAATAGATAGATAGATAGATAGATTCATAGAAAGGTAGATATCTAGATATTAGATATCTAGATACCAAGATATAAATAGATAGATAGATTTATGGATAAATAGATATATAGGTAGATAAATAAATAGATATATGGATAGATAGATACATGGATAGCTAGATGATAGATAGATGATTACATAGATAGATAGATAGATAGATAGACATATAGTTAGATGGATATGTGGATAAATAGATACTTAGGTAGATATCTAAATAGATAGACACATAGATAGATTGATAGTTAGATAACTAGATAGATAGTTAGATGGATATATGAGATAGATATATAAATAGATAGGTAGATATATAGATAGGTATAAGATAGATAGATAGATAGATAGATATCTATAGAAAGGTAAATAGATAAATAGATACATATATAGTCGATAGATAGATCTATAGATAGCTAGATTAATAGATGGATAGATACCTAGGTAGATAGATATCTAGATACATAGATGAATAGTTAAATAGATAGTTAGATAGATGTGTAGATTAATAGATAGATAGATACGTAGATTCATAGATAGATATATATAACTAGATAGATAGATGGATAGATTTAGATAGTTATATATATATATATATATATATATATATATATATATATATATATATATATATATATATATACATATAGCTAGATATATATTATAGCTAGATATATATATGTATAGGTAAGGTAAGATATATAAGGTATGTGTATATGTGTGTATATATATATATATATATATATATATATATATATATATATATATATACCTAGGTATATGCCTATATGTATTAGATATCTATATTTTAGCCTAGATTATAGCTAGATATATATGTTTATGCATAGTTAGTTAGCTAGAGGGGTAGTCGGGTTGAGTTTAGAGCGGTATCTCAATACCTTGAGATATCCAAGGTATTGGGTTTCGAGCGGGGTTTTTGAGCAATTGCCTAGGTTTGAGTTTAGAGATAGGTTTTTATGCTTATGTGTATATATTTACGCGTGCTAGCATAGGTTTTAGCTGTTTTAGGCGGTGTGCGTAGCCTAGGTTGAGGTATCGGATACCGAGGGTATCCCGGTATCTCAATGAGGCGAGTTTGAGAGTTTTTTAGCTTAATGAGCTCGGTTTGACCTAGAATTTTAGGAGCACCCTAGTTTGACCTAGACTTGACTGTAGTTGACTTGGTTGACCGCCAAAGTCAACTTTTGACCTAGTTTTGACCCAGAGTTGACTTTTTGGACCTAGAGTTGACTTTTTGACCCAGATTTTATCGGTTTGATCCGTTTGACCTAGAACGATCCTAGAAGCCTATTTTTAGTTATTTTATATCTGTTTAACTCATTAGAACCATGTTTAACCTTGTTTTTTGCAATAGGTCCTTGCGACACCGGTTCGGATCGCTAGTTGCTCAGGATGTCAGACGAGTACATTCTCTGATAGTTTTCATTATTTGATGATTATTATGATTCAGCTTCTAGTATAGTATCATCTGATTATTCTGGCACAACACGAAATACTGACTGGTATTTCTGGATTTATTTACTTGCGACACGTACATTTCATGTTTTTGGCCTCTATTCTGGAATCACTATTGGCATCACCTACAGGCATCACTACAAGCATCACTCATGTTTTAGGCTGGACTCATCTTGATTTACGTGTCGGGTCTTGGATTCACTTGTATTAGTCGGGGCGGAGAAATACTCGAGTAGACATGTAAATATTCTCATATGGAATCATCAGGAATCACTCCCTCTGGTCTAATCTGGAATGATAGCAGCCGCGCACCCAGTGCGCGGTGAGCCGTACTTACCCCTAGCCGTTTACATGTCGAAACAAGTATTTCAAAGACACCGAGTTCATTCTTTATAGTCTGGACTCTCTTGCATTCTTGTTGGTCTCACTTACATGTTTCTGGACTTGACTCACTACATATACTTTATGCTGGACTCACTACACGTTCTTGTGCACGGACTTGATCTTAGCTTGGATTTCTTGTATCTTACAGTTATTACTATATTGTTTCTGATATTCCTGCATCTTTACCTTTATGCACCAGTGATTTATATATTTCTTGTTTTATACTTGCTTCATTCTTCTTGCTACTTGCTATAAATATTTTATAGTTTTTATCATTTAAATGGAACTGCTGTTAGAGATGTACTTGCTCCAGTCCTGACTGGACATATTTTTCAGAGTATCCGGAGGAGTGGTGTCCGACGTTTTATGGACCTGAGCCTGTCGATGGTGCAGACAGGGACCCTCTAGTTTAGGAGTGATTTCCGGGTTGGTAGCCGGGATCACTAAGACCTTGTTGTTGTTTTTATTAGCCTTTAGCACCGGATTTGTCTCCGGTTTTGGATTGAGACCTTGTATTGTATATTATTTTGGATGATGTATTATTATTATTGATGTTGTGGTTGTTGTAGTAGTTGTTATTGGTTAGAGTTTATAGTTGTTAGACTTTCTTGTTATCTTATCGTGCTTAGATTCGTGATTGAGTACATTGTGTTATCATAATGATATTGTTCCTCCGTTTGGAGTTGAGATCTTGACAGGTTTATATATTGATTGCGTGAGATTGTTATCTAGATAGTTGACCTAGACAGCGTTCTACCGCCGATGCTGCGGCGTAGGATGGACGTACCCACGACTCATGCCCGATTTTCCGGGTGCGGGTCGTGACACATTTTTGGTGGCGGCCCCATGCAGGTCTCGATTCGCAATTAGTGCGATATCGTGGTGGTACAACAACTTAGTTGTACTGCTGCGAGCCTGCTATAGGATCTAGGATCTAGGATGAGAGTTTACTCAATCACGACTAGGAACAATTCCAATCTAATTATTCTGAAATTGCTACTTTTGAAATATTACTATCCTTCTTTGATGATATCGTATCTTGTGCCGTATTGACTTCTTTTGATCTTTGTTCAGGATGCCTCCGAAGACAAGATCCCATCGTACCGTTCCAACAGTTGCTACCGAGAGGTCTGCTACCTCTCGTCCAGCTCGTATTCAGGCAGCTGCTATCGCTCCACTCACCACTCCTGCGGTGAGGAAGCATCTGCTTCTCTCAGGGATCCTCCTTTACCTGTCGATCCGAGGACTACCCCAGTCGTTCCGGTGGTTCCTCCACCACTTTCTGCTCCAGTAGATGCCGTGCAGTTGTTTGCATTCTTTAGGGAGATGATGGACGCGCAGCACCGTCAGTTGGATGTGATGAGGCTGGGCATTGAGAACGCCCACCAGGTGGCCATGACGGCAATGGATATGGTGGCACAGGTTCAGCCACAGGAAGATCAGATTCAGCATCCGAGGCAGGGTAGTATCATTGACTTTCAGAGGATGCAGCCCAAGGAGTTCCGTGGTACAGAAGGGATCCTGTACGCGGATGACTGGATAGAGCAGATCGAGGGGATCTTCAGGCTGGCGCAGATTCCAGACAGCATGCAGATAGAGGCAGCGGGCATTCAGATGTTCGACCTCGCTTTGATGTGGTATCGTACAGATACGAGGATCGCGACACCAGGGCTTACTAGGGAGGCTTTCAAGAGGCTTTTTAATGAAAAGTTTTTCCCAGATGTGGCGCTCAGTGCTTTGGAGAGCCAGTTTGAGGCACTCGTCTAAGGGAGCATGACGGTGGAAGAGTACGCAGCGGAGTTCTGCCGTCTGGGCAGATTTTTAAAGGGCTTGAGTGAGGCAGCAAAGGCGAGAAAGTTTCGCAAGGGCTTGGTCATGGCGGTCAAGTCTTTGACCAAGAGCGACCGCGAGGCGACTTTCGAGCAGATAGTAGGAGACGCTCAGAGAGCAGAGGATGACTTGGAGCTCAAGTCCAAGAGAGGCAGGGATGATTCAGGCAGTGCGAGTGGCAGTGCGGGACCGGCTAAGCGTCCCTATGTGCAGAAGGCAGCGCAGCAGGGTCAGGATCAGAGGGTGCCCACTTGTGCCTACTGCAGGAAGGCAGGACACACTTGGGATGTTTGTGGGAGGAGGCTGAAGGTGTGTTTGTTCTGTGGATCCGCTGCTCATCAGATGCGAGATTGCCCCACTGCACCTCCATTTGGTGGAACACAGGATCAGAGAGTTGGAGCTAGGCCACCTGTGGCACAGCATCATGCCCCGCACCAGCAGAGGGATACACCCCAGCAGGGCAGGGCTTATGCGTTGACGGTCGAGGAGGCCGATGCTACGGGTGTCGGGTTAGCAGGTCTGTCTCTTTGTTCTTCTTCATGTCCTTTTCCATTCCTTGTGGTGTGTTTCATTATTATCTGTTAGACTTTCTTTGTGCTGTGGTAGATAGTGTAGTGACCCTGATTGAGACTGTGATAACACGACCAGTAGGACCATGATCTTGTATATTGTTTAGGTAGAATTTCTTGACTGTGATTGTTGGGGGTTTGACCTAGAGGGAGTGTGATTGAATTTAAATTTTGAGGACGAAATTTTTTAAGGAGTATAGGCTTGTCACCACCCCATTTCCAGAGCCGGATATTTTTTTTTATTTTCATTTAGTTAAATGTGTATTAATTATATTTAATTGTATTTATATTTAATTAATGATTGTATTATTTTTATTTGATTGTTTTAGGATTTTGGCTAGCCTGGACCCATGTCAGACCCTAGTGGACCCATGTCCGACCCAGCCTACACCCCTGTGAGACTTATTTTTGGGGTTTAGAATATTTATTATATTTTTAGTGGGTTAGTTGGAGAGATTTGGAGTTAGTTTGAGTACTTTTGGAACCCGAAACCCAAAACCGAGTTACGGAAGGGCATTTTGGACATTTGCCAACTTGTAAACCCTTTATTATGTGTTTGGCCGACCCTCCTCACACTCCCGGACCCACACCCGACCAGCATACAGCAGCCCTCTCCCATTTTCATCTTCTTCTCTTCTTCTTATTCTTTTCCACTCATTTTTCTTCTTCCTTTCTCCTTCCTACTTCAAGTAAGCACCCATTTCTCTTCTTTCTTCTTCTATTCTCTATGAATAATTAACCCTAACCCTACATTCTTCCCCAAACTAGGTGGGTAGAGCTTAGATTTGGTGTTGGAGCTAGATTTGGGAGCTTGGAAGCTTGGTTTGGTGGATTTGGAGTATTTTGAAGATTTTGGTTTGGGATTCCAACTCCGAAGAGATAAACCCTAATTTTCCCCTTGTAATTACTCTTTTATAGTGTAATTAATAGTTTAGAGCCTTCCTAGACCCTTAGGCTACCCGTCGGAGGAAGTTGAAACTAGTTTGGTAGTGTTTGGAGGCTTTAACACTAGATTTTGTGTCAATTTCGGGTGGAATTCAAATTTGGCCCAATTTTGGATGATGTCCTAGGTTAGACGGACCTAGGTAGACATTGTTGGGTGTCTTGAGGGTTAGTGCGTGTCTCCATTCGGACACGTGGAGCCGTGTCACGGAGAAACGGGCGTTTCGGGCATTTTCGGGATTTTCGTCATCGCCGATTCTAAGTGCATGCACATTTTTGCCACAAGCCTAGAATCGATAGGGTAGCATTTTTTTAGGATCTAGACATCATTTAGGACCCGTGGGTAAATTTTGGACCAATTCTGAGTTGGTTTGGTGTGCTTTTCAGGAGATTTTCCGAACCGCACACCGCGTGTTCGTCTAAATGACCGAACGGCCATTTTGACTTGGATTCCTAGTTTCGGGCTTGTGTGCACATTGGGTTTGCTTTGGAGAGTATGTGCTAGAATTCTCAGACTATATTTTATATATTTATAGGTGTTTGGGAGTGTCGGGGCCGTTGGGCATGCGTTGGTGAGCGTTGTGTGCATTGTTGTGTGTAGTGTTGTGTTTGTGTATATATGTCTCTCTCTCTATATATTTATATGTATGTGTGTCCCTATATATATATATTTATAGATATGTGTTAGTGAGTGCTTGTGTGAGTGTGTTAGTGAGTGTATGTGTGAGTGTGGGTTGGTGCTAGTGTATGTGTGTAGGTGAGTGTGTGTATGAGTGTGAGTGTGAGTGTGAGTGAGTGTTTATATATATATATATATATATATATATATATATATATATATATATATATATATATATATATATATATATATATATATATATATATATATATATATATGAGTTTGTGTGTATATATGTATATATATTTATATATATATGTAGGAGTGTTTGTGTGTTTGTGAGAGTGTATGCTAGTGTGTGTGTGAGGGTGTGTGAGTGTGAGTGTGTGTGAGGATATATATATATATATATATATATATATATATATATATATATATATATATATATATATATATATATATATATATAGATGTGTGTTTATATATATATAGATATATGTATGTGCTTGTATGTGTGTGTGTGTATTTATACATAAGTATGTGTGTGTAAATATATATGTTAGTATATGTGTTAGTGTATATATATATATATATATATATATATATATATATATATATATATATATATATATATATATATATATATATTTAGAGTTGTGTGTGTATATATATATATGTATGTGTATATATATATAGATATATATATATATATATATATATATATATATATATATGTATATAGGTGCGTGTGTGTGTGCATGCTCGTGTGCAGCGAAGGGCAGCGAGGGGGAGGGGGCAGCTGCCCCCAGCAGCAGCAGCAGCACCATGCTGCACTAGCAGGTGCAGCAGCAGAACATCATCAGCAGCAACAGTTTTTGTAGCAGCTGCAGCAGCAATATGAAGCACAGGCAGCAGCAGCATCATTTTGATGCACAACAGCAGCAGGAAGGTTAAGGGGCAGCAGCAGCAAATGCGAGGGAGAGAGAGAGTGATATATATATATATATATATATATATATATATATATATATATATATATATATATATATATATATATAGATTGATATATAGTTAGATAGATAGATTTATGCATAGATTGATGGATAGTAGATTGATAGGTAGAGGAATAGAAAGATAGATAGATATATCGTTATATAGCTAGCAAGATAGATAGATAGATAGATTAATACATAGATAGATACATAGATAAATAGATAGATAGATAGATTCATAGATAGGTAGATATCTAGATAGATGGATATTAGATATCTAGATACCTAGATATAAATAGATAGATAGATTTATGGATATATAGATATATAGGTAGATAGATAAATAGATATATGGATAGATAGATACATGGATAGCTAAATGATAGATAGATGATTAGATAGATAGATAGATAGATAGACATATAGTTAGATGGATATATGGATAAATAAATACTTAGATAGATATCTAAATAGATAGACACATAGATAGATTGATAGTTAGATAACTAGATAGATAGTTAGATGGATATATAAGATAGATATATAAATAGATAGGTAGATATATAGATAGGTATAAGATAGATAGATAGATATCTATAGAAAGGTAAATAGATAAATAGATACATAGATAGTCGATAGATAGATCTATAGATAGCTAGATTAATAGATAGATAGATACCTAGGTAGATAGATATCTAGATACATAGATACATAGATGAATAGTTAAATAGATAGTTAGATAGATACGTAAATTAATAGATAGATAGATACGTAGATTCATAGATAGATATATATAACTAGATAGATAGATGGATATATATATATATATATATATATATATATATATATATATATATATAGATAGGTATAAGATAGATATATAGATAGGTATAAGATAGATAGATAGATATCTATAGAAAGGTAAATAGATAAATAGATACATAGATAGTCGATAGATAGATCTATAGATAGCTAGATTAATAGATGGATAGATACCTAGGTAGATAGATATCTAGATACATAGATACATAGATGAATAGTTAAATAGATAGTTAGATAGATACGTAAATTAATAGATAGATAGATACGTAGATTCATAGATAGATATATATAACTAGATAGATAGATGGATATATATATATATATATATATATATATATATATATATATATATATATATATATATATATATATATATATATATATATATATATATATAGCTAGATATATATATGTATAGGTAAGGTAAGATATATAAGGTATGTGTATATGTGTGTATGTGAGATATATATATATATATATATATATATATATATATATATATATAGATATACCTAGGTATATGCCTATATGTATTAGATATCTATATTTTAGCCTAGATTATAGCTAGATATATATGTTTATGCATAGTTAGTTAGCTAGAGGAGTAGTCGGGTTGAGTTTAGAGCGGTAACTCAATACCTTGAGATACCGAGGTATCTCAATACCTTGAGATATCCAAGGTATTGGGTTTCGAGCGGGGTTTTTGAGCAATTGCCTAGGTTTGAGTTTAGAGATAGATTTTTATGCTTATGTGTGTATATTTACGCGTGCTAGCATAGGTTTTAGCGGGTTTAGGCGGGGTGCGTAGCCTAGGTTGAGGTATCGGATACCGAGGGTATCCCGGTATCTCAAGGAGGCGAGTTTGAGAGTTTTCTAGCTTAATGAGCTCGGTTTGACCTTGAATTTCAGGAGCACCCTAGTTTGACCTAGACTTGACCGTAGTTGACTCGGTTGACCGCCAAAGTCAACTTTTGACCTAGTTTTGATCCAGAGTTGACTTTTTGAACCCAGAGTTGACTTTTTGACCCAGATTTCACCGGTTTGACCCGTTTGACCTAGAACGACCCTAGAAGCCTATTTTTAGTTATTTTATATCTGTTTAACTCATTAGAACCATATTTAACCTTGTTTTTTGCAATAGGTCCTTACGACACCGGTTCGTATCGCTAGTTGCTCAGGACGTCAGGCGAGTATATTCTCTGATAGTTTTTATTATCTGATGATTATTATGATTCAGCTTCTAGTATAGTATCATCTGATTATTCTGGCACAACACGGGACACTGACTGGTATTTTTGGATTCATTTACTTGCGACACGTACATTTTATGTTTTTGGCCGCTATTCTGGAATCACTACTAGCATCACCTACAGGCATCACTACAGGCATCACTCATGTTTTATGCTGGACTCATCTTGATTTACGTGTCGGGTCTTGGATTCATTTGTATTAGTCGGGGCGGGGAAATACTCGAGTAGACATGTAAATATTCTCATATAGAATCATCAGGAATCACTCCCTCTGGTCTAATCTGGAATGATGGCAGCCGCGCACCCAGTGCGCGGTGATCCGTACTTACCCCTAGCCGTTTACATGTCGAAACAAGTATTTCAAAGACACCGAGTTCATTCTTTATAGTCTGGGCTCTCTTGCATTCTTGTTGGTCTCACTTACATGTTTCTGGACTTGACTCACTACATATACTTCATGCTGGACTCACTATACGTTCTTGTGCACGGACTTGATCTTAGCTTAGATTTCTTGTATCTTACAGTTATTACTATCTTATTTCTGATATTCCTGTATCTTTACCTTTATGCACCAGTGATTTATATATTTCTTATTTCATACTTGCTTTATTCTTCTTGCTACTTGCTATAACTGTTTTCTAGTTTTTATCATTTAAATGGAACTGCTGTTAGAGATGTACTTGCTCCAGTCCTGACTGGACATATTTTTCAGAGTATCCGGAGGAGTGGTATCCGACATTTTATGGACCTGAGCCTGTCGATGGTGCAGACAGGGACCCTCTAGTTTAGGAGTAATTTTCGGGTTGGTAGCCGGGATCACTAAGACCTTGTTGTTGTTTTTATTAGCCTTTAGCATCGGATTTGTCTCCGGTTTTGGATTGAGACCTTGTATTGTATATTATTTGGATGATGTATTATTATTATTGATGTTGTGGTTGTTGTAGTAGTTGTTGTTGGTTAGACTTTATAGTTGTTAGACTTTCTTGTTATCTTATCGTGCTTAGATTCGTGATTGAGTACATTGCGTTATCATTATGATATTGCTCCTCCGTTTGGAGTTGAGATCTTGACAGGTTTATATATTGATTGCGTGAGATTGTTATCTAGATAGTTGACCTAGACAGCGTTCTACCGCCGATGCTGCGGCGTAGGCTGGACGTACCCACGACTCATGCTCGATTTTCCGGGTGTGGGTCGTGACATCCTATCCCGACACAGAAGCTGGAATCCCTAAATGTCTCAAGTATGGCTCATGTACAAGCAAGACATATCCAGTATCCCGAGGTCTATCATGCAAGAGTCAGCACGAAAAAGAGAATACGATGGCAATGTAATCTAATGATACTTGAGTCCGAGAACAAAAGTCGGCACCCGAATAAAAATCAGATGCTAAGTATCATAACGGTCCTAGGGTCACAAGAAACTACATGTAAAGAACTAGAATATAATCAAAGCTAGTAAAAACATAAATCACAGAATACTGGAACAAAGGCAAGATACACTTGCCTGCTGTTTGTGGCTGCGGTGCTGTTTGTCCGATATACTCTGCTGGAAGAGTAGTAGATCCAAGGTATCTTTTACATACATTCTAATCAATAACTACACACACTAAACTACTCTATAACAAAAGAAGGATAGTTGCACAACATTAACCAATACTTGGTGTACAAGCCAACCATCCAACTTTCATATTGCTTTAGACAACGTGCCAAGATACACGTCCCAAACCACTATCTAATATGTTATGTGGGTATCGTACATCAATATAACATGCGTACTTATAGGCACTCACATGTGTTTGATTACACGTAGTCCTATACGTACGTAGGAACGTATCAATGTCGCAACACTCGCACCAATGCTATCCTATTCTTCTAACTTGCATGGAACCTCTCAAATACCTATTTTAACATATTATAATACTAAAATAAATACCTTTAATATTCTGAAATTATTTCTAATTAATCAAAAATAACCAAACATTGTCATTGTATGCAATTAATTGCTTCGGTCGCCAACTAGTCGTTCTAACCAACTTCGGCACGTAGCATAGGCATGCAACCTCCATCTTGGCATCAAAAAATAATAAAATAATAAAATATAACATTTAATATTCTGGAATTATTATATATAAATTTCTGTAATTTATTTACATAATTAAAATTTAGTAACTATTAAAGAGCTATAACTAGTCTTGGTGCAATGTGTCTGTATCATGGTTGTGCATCGATTTGGGATAGTTTTTGTTCATAAAAATAAGGACCTAATATATAAAAATAATTCTAAACATCATAAAAAATTAATATAAATTTACAATAGGATTTTATTCAGAAAAAATAGGAAAAGAGTCAAAGATGAAAAACTTGCGAGATTGCGATTACGACAGAGACCCCTTTTCACGACTACGGTCAAACGGGGTATCAAACGAACTCCAAATTTTGCGTCACAAAAAAGGATGCTAAGAGACTTCGAATAGATTAAGAAAATCAAAATTTTAAGGGGTTTTGGACTTCTGTTTATAGCAGTAAATTACAGCAGTAGCAGCGGCTGCTATATGGGGTGTTGTCGGGTGGAAATCGACCTAAGGGTCGGCCTCGGGGTGGGTGAAGGTGTAGGGAAGGGAGGGGGAAGAAATGAGAGGAAGGAATATGTTAAAAAGAGGGAGAGGGCTTCTGTGGTCGTGGCTAAGGAGGTGGTGGTGGCGGCTAGGGCTTGCAGAAGCGAGAGGTGCATACATATATGCTTGTTGGTGGGCTTATGGTATTGGTAGATTGGGGTTTGGTTTGGCCCAATAGGGAATTGGGTTTGAGGGTCCATGAAGGGTTGCTAGGCCTCTAATAATCATTATACTTGATATTTATTTATTTACTTTAATTTAATTAAAGTTGCACAAAGATATAGAAAATTGGAATCTAAAACTAGGATTTGAACCATGCAAAGTTTATGGAGCATGTAGGGGTTTAAATAAATGAGACACCCTTAACATGGACATAGTAGGTCTAGTTGGGCTCATGATTATGAATTTGGTTGCATGAAAATGGTTGGTGTTGCGTATTAAAATTGTAAGTAACGGCAAGGTGACAAATTATCAAATTTTAGTTTTTGTGTCGCGAAAGTTGTGCGATAATCGTGACAAAACGAAGATAGAAATGAGAATTTAGGAGTAATAGTCAATGCATGAACCTAATTTGGCTCATCTAAGTCTAGTATGCAAAGTTGGTTGGAGGGTAAGGGTTAGTATTGCATTCAAAATCTTGAGACCATGGTAAATAGTTTCTATAGTTCAATAATTTACAAATAAATATTTAAATAAAATAAAATAATAAAAATAAAATATAAATTACCAAAATAACCCTATATAAAAATTAGGGTGCTCACATAAACTCAATGTTGCCAAGGCAATTCTGAAACAACGAGTCAACATAGAAGAAGCATATTGAAAACAAAAGGCCAGATTAAAATAGGATCTTAAGCAATTCTGTTAAGTTGGAGTTGCATGGCTGGGCACGTCAGGTTGGCCACAAAATTAATAAGGTTCACATTGATAGTAACCTACAAACAGACTCATGGATATAGGATTCATCTACCAGCGGCGAGTTCGAGCAGAGGGGTGTACAATTCCATCCGGGTTCAAGACTCGCAGTTGGAGGTAGCTGACTTCATATAGGTTAAAGGAGTCGCCAGAAAGATGCAATTATACATTAATAGACTGAAATTGGGATGTCTATTGACTTCAGATATGCATCTTATGTCGCAGTAGTAATGAATCTATGCGGCACTTATTCTTCAACTTCCCATGTTTATGGCAGATTTAGAAAGTGCAAGGGAGAAAGCTCAACTTGCATAATGGAGGAGTTCAAAATTTTGAGGGCGTGATGGGGGAGATTAAAATATCGAGATGTAATGGTTCGAAGAAGTTTAATGAGGCGCGAGTCATATTATCTGCCTTGGTTTGACACTTATGGAAGGAATAGAATAAGGGTATATTTGAGGCATCCTTTAATATAGGGATTTTTATAATATACAACATGATGTAATGGTGATGGTGTCAGAAAAGAATACTATCACAAATATGGATGGGATGTAAATTGAATTAAATTTCTATCTAATCTGGACCATCATGAATGACAATCCAACGGTATATATCGGGAATATGTGGGGATGCATAAGGATGGAGATTGACGCCCCTTAATTAGGTCATGAGAAGAGGCATCCTCGCCATCTGGATTATGCAGGCCGACGTCAGAAAGTCATAAGTCGTCGATCGGCCACCAAGATGGACGACAACACCCGCTAGCTCGCCGTGGCTAACGGTGTCGAACCCTTCGTCGAGGTCATTGAGGAATCAGTCAAAAGGCCAGGGGTTGGGTCACTGTACGAAGGGATGCTCGCTCTAACGCAAGATTACCTAGGATTATACAATCATTATAGTATTGGCAAACTGGAATCGTAATCTGCTGATCCAATTCAGGTGGCAGTTTTTCATAAAGAAAAAGAAAAATAATGATTGACGCATTTATTTAGAACACTTGTATGACCTTGTTTCATAGTTTAGTTCCTGATTTTGCGTTGTAGGTTTTTTTGTGTGGAAAAATAACTTCATTCCAATTATAGCAGAGTTTAGATTGGCCATATCGTTAAAAATATGAACTAATATACATGTAGGAGGTTCTTCAAACAATCTTTCAGAGCTTAGATTTTGTATTATAGTTGCTTCATGATTTTAACTTTTGGTTAGCATGTTGCTTTATGTTAAGAGTACTATTATCAATACAGATTGATTCGTCATCTATATTTGGTCATAGTATTGACTAATCAAATCATTTTTACACAATTTGTTTCATAAAATCATCATCATCATCATCATCATCATATATATATATATATATATATATATATATATATATATATATATACACCTCATCTTCTCTATCATCTCCCAATCTTTGTAGTTAATTATTAGAGGTGGCAAATTTTTGTTTGGGTTATGAAGCATGGACCTCATTAGGGGGTGCTCGGTCCGACGTGTTGGGCTCGAGTTCTAGGACTTGGTCAAGCAGCTAGACTCGAGGTAAGATCGCGTGTGCGTCGCCAGCTCCCTGAGAGCCCTGTGTATGGGGACATCACAGTTTATGAAGAACAACGCACGATTCTAAGGAGAAAAACCAATTCGAAAGCTTAAAATAAAGTAGGAATGCCTATCACGCACTGTGTAGGATACATGAGGGTATTTGATTTTATTGGCTAAATAATCAACTTTGTTCTACATGTACACTACAACCATTTGTATACATAGCTATATATATGATTTAAGATACATCAAGAACAATGAACATGACTTTTAGAATTCCTAAATACATACATTCATGAATGACTCTTAGAATTCCTAAATATATACATTCATGAATGACTCTTAGATTATCTAAATGCATGCATACGATGAACTTGACTCTTTGGAAAACACATATTTGGTTTAGTCTCCCAATAATGCCTCTCGTAAATCGAATTTGATTTTTACTCCAAAAGCTTCGATATTTCTTCTGAAGACTTGTCCTACTAGAGGTTTTGTGTCACACCCAATTCCAGATTTAATATTTCTTGAATTTTTAGAATTTAATTTTTCTTGATAATATATTCCTGCTGTATTTCATATGTTGCTTCCTTTTATTTTATTATTATTTTATTTTTCTTGCTGTTGAGAGAGACTACCCTACACCAGTAGAATACCCATTGGCATTGCCATAGACCCGGTTTAGGACCCGCTTGTAGAATGGACATGTGGTTCGATTTATTTTGGGTGAACCCATGACTAAACCATTTTTTCTCCTCTCTTAGTATATATAAGGCTTTTCTCTCTCCTCTCCTTCTTTTTCTTTATTTTATTTTTCTCCTTCCTTCTCTCCCTCAAGTTCCCTCTAACCCTAACCCTAAGAGAAAGTTGTTGTGACTTAGACCGTGAGAGATAGAGGCTGGGAGCCACCCTAGGCAAGTACATCTTGCTCAATGGTAAAATGTTGTATTTTTGGATTTTTATATGTTGTTGTTTTGAAAATATATTTGATAAAAAATGTTCTCCTTGAGTTATTAATCATGATTAGTTCTTGAAGTTTTAGATTTTGATGTATAGATTTTTATAGATCCCAGTTTCAAGTTTAAAGTTTTTATGTGTTCTATGAGTTTTTCTTGATTTTAATCTATTAAAACTTAGTTTTTTTTTGAAAAAATAGTGGTTCCCTATGTTAGAGCATTTCATTTCGAGCATCTTGGCTTTTTTTGCTTAATTTGGAGTAAAAATAAAGTTTTTATAAAGAAAATAATTTTGTTTTCTTGGAGTTTTGGCCATGGCTGAACTTGCTGTTAGAGAAGACGAAATCATCATACGGCCAACGAGCCATGCGGTCGAGAGTGCCATGTGGCCCGAGAGGGTTATACGGCCTGAACTCTTGCATCATGCTGACAATATGCGTTCATCTTGTTGGATGCATGACTGCATATTTTCACATGTGTCCTTGGACACCTTGTGCTTTCACTTGCTGAACGAATAAAAAAATTTCTAAGTCCAAAAGTAAGTCCATACGGCCAGTGAGTCCATGCGGCCAGTGGGTGCATGCGGCCAGAGAGTCCATGCGGCTAGTGGGCTTATGGGGCCAAAACTTCTTGTGTGTATTTTTGTGTTCCTTGTTGATTTGTAATTTTTTTGTGTTCCCTGTTGATTATTAATTTCTTTTAGCGAGTATTGTTGTGTGCTTCCTTATGTTGATGCAAGTTTATGATACCTGACAAGTTTTGCATATGTGTTCACAAGACCAATTTATGTACAAGTGCACAATCCTTACGACACCATGAAAATATTTGTCACGACCCGCACCATGGATTTGGGCATGAGTCATGAGTACGCCCAGCCTACGCCGTAGTGTCAGCAGTAGAACGCTGTACAATGAGCCACAAGTAATCTATAACTCACAACATATATACATCTCCATATTAACTCAATCACAGGCACTAGTTTAAATGAATACACCAAGACAATATTGAAATAATAATCTTGATGTGGGTTCAATGAATCTTCCCTAAAACTAAATATCCAAAATACAATATTCAAAATACTTGAGAAAACTGTCGGAGAATAATCATCGTAGACAGTATCTGAGCTGCTAACTCTCCTTGATCATCCGGAAGGGCAAGATCATGCTCTATTATGTCGCTAGCATACGGTCCATAATGTGTAGGGATTGCATCCTCATTGTAGTCACCTAAAATGTTTATCCAGTCAGGAAAGGAACGAGTACATCATAGTGAAAACAGTTCCAACACATGATAGAATCTATAAGACAATAAATAGCAAGGAATATATGATAGCAACAAACTGAACTCACAATAAAGCGACTAGAATAACCAAATGCTGAAGTCCTGTCATGGCAAACATATAGTACAATATCTCCAAGCAAAAAAAAAACTACAATGGATGGAAGAACAGATAAGAACAACTACTCTATGTGATTTGAAATACCTTGTTGACATGTGAACGGCTAGGGGGTAATATCCGACAAACCACACGTGTCGTGCATGGCTGCTATTATTCCAGAAAGACTATGGGATAGAAAGGGTAGTTCACACGTCTAATAAATATTTTCCCTCCCCACAAGTACACATGGATTCCAAACCAGTCACGAAGAAATAACAATAATCCCGAACAATCACGTATCTCATAATAAGAATCCATCATACTAATTCGTGTAGCAAGTGTCAAGAATCAGATAATCAATACTAAGCATACAATATAGAGACTATCAAATACTGAAAGTAATAATAAAAATATACTCGCCTGTGGTCCTTAGCTGGTATGAATCAGAATCCAAGTCACAGTCCAAATAACCTATGTATTACAAATTTACCATGTCAAAAGATAATTTATTTTAATTTTTAATTTATTTAATTATGAAATAATTACTCTAAAATCCTATTTTAATCTTATTATTCTAATTTTTAGTTCAATTCCAAAATTTTGTCCAAAAAAACTAAATTTTATCAACTCGAGACTTATGGCACACAAATCGAGGCAATCTGTTGACCAAAAAGTCAACCAACACAAATTTGACTTTCATGCATAATTTTATATAGATTTCAGTGTCAAAAATATGCTAGAATTTATGGCTCATCCGAATTCAGATTTGTTTGGAAATTATTGCACATACCTATTTCGTATTGTGCAACGGTGGTTAATTTCTAACCGAGAAATTCTACATAATTAACAGTATAGAAATATTTTGAATTAAATTATTAGAAAAAAATATGTCATTTATCTTGATATTAGATTTCTAAAACTTTAAACGGTTCGTAATTCTGATTCCTGGTTCTCCCGAAATTACGAAAATACCGAGACGCAACTATTTTTGGACATACTGTGCCTTACGAATTTTCCAAAATTTAATACTCATAATTTCGTAAAACAATTTATATATTTAGAAATCTAACCTCAATACAGTTCTAACGCAAGAAATTTGGCCTTGTTTGGAGTCCGGAGCTATGAGTAATGGCTTCTGGAAGTTAAAAGAATCCTAGATGACAATTCTCCAAAATTCGGCTCAAAGAAAAACCCTAAAATTCCTAAACTAACTCATATATATAGAGGAGAGAGGGCAGCTGCGGCTCGTGAGTGTGCCATGTGGCATGCATCCAAGCTGCCTTGCCCAAATCGGACGGTCAGGGTTTGACCCGGCTTGGCTCAGCTGAGTCTGAGTCGAACTCTGACTCGGCTCGGCTGCACCCGCACCCATCCCGCGGTCGCTGACAAGCGGGCCCCACTCAGTTTGCTGCGGGAGGCTGACGGGTGGGCCCCTGTCGGCTGACTGGGCAGGATTTTACTATTATGGGTTTTTATTTTCATAAAATTGTTTTTAGTTCAGTTTTCCCTAATTAACTCAAAATAAATGCTAAAAATAATCAAAAAATTCCTAGAAAATTTTAGAAAATATATTTGATTATTTAGAACCTAAAATAAAAGTTTGGCTTATTTTTAATTTAGTTTGACCCTAAAATAAATTCTTATAATTTCTAAAAAATTAGTGTTACTAGTTTTTAACTAATCAAAAATTATGGAAAAATCTTAATAGCCCTAAATTAACCTAAAAACAATATTTAAGCTAGAATTTTAGGATACGGAGGTTACAATATTTGTGTATGAGAATCCATTGCATTTGGCATCGAAAAATCAAGTATGAGCATTGTCCTATGTATCGCGTGTCATGAATACGATAACTCATGAAAAGCTCATACTCGCGATTTGTCATTTTAGGGAGTTCTCAAGTGTCCACGACTCGAGAACTTGAAATAATTTAGTAATGATTAAACAAGATAAGATTTACCTAAGATAATTTTAGAGGGAGTAATATTGCGCTACCGGCTACCCTGATCCCCAAGGGCCCAATGTGGCATAGACAACCCTGCTTGGCAAGGGATTCATGACTGACCAAGTTTACGCGTGCTGTGGCACATTATAAGATAAGTTTTTTGTTTACAAGAAAACTTTATGATTATAAGACAAGTTTATTTTTACAAGATTAATTTTTGATTCACAAGTTTATGTTATGCTTATAAGTTCAATTGTTGTTTATTGTGTTGTTGGATGGTTGACTCTGCATTTAAATTTACAAGACAAGCGTACCCTTAGCCATCCGGGTTGACTGCAGTGCTGGTGGTAGAAATATTCTTAGCAATGTATTTATAGTAATTAAGGCTTGTGATAACATTATTTAGTTAATTATTGCAAGCCATAGGCATGTTTGGCCATAAGTTGGAGGTTGTTACTCGTATAGCTACCTCTTCTAGCTTCATTTTCTTCCGGCGCATGGTCAGGGTGCTAAGTTCTACTCGGGTGAAGGTCTGCAACCTCGGTCCTTGTATGGTTAAGGTTTGTGGTCCCGATCCAGAGTAGTTCATATGCTCTCTTGCCGTTCGTCGCCTTACTTTTATTTCTGCACTTATTATCAGTTCTTCCAGTATTATTCTTGAGACAAGTACGTTGGTACCGTACAAGTCTCGATCTACAATTATTTCTTATATGTCTTTTTTGCTTATGTTGTGATGTGTTTGGCCTATCACCTCGAGATCCTTTGTGTTACTTGTTGATTGGGGTTCTGACCCCACTGGCTTTTTATGGCCAGGTTATCCCGAAGAGAATCAGGATCCACCGCACTTCCAGCAAGATGGCTCGTACTTGTAGGACTGCGGCCGAAGCTCATGAGTGGCTTCCTTCTTTCACCCCTCGTCTTGATTACTTCTTTTTGTCGTGTTTAGTAAGGAACAGAGTTAGCTCCTTATATTTTTGAGACTGCGATTAACATGATGTATATATTAGACCATAGTTGGTATATTTAAATCATGTATATTTAAACTCTACTAGTATAATATTTTGTATTCACTAGCTTCATGATCATATGTGACATGTAATTTGGGACACCTTTTTACTTTTATGTATGATATACTTATAAAATTGGATTTTTCCACCTTAGGAATTACGTTATAGCATGCTAGAGTTCACCCATTTGTCTTCTAGACAACTTTAACACATTGCGACTTACTTCGGTATCCTGCAGGGTGCGGTTGGTCATGTCAGTCCTAGTATTTACCCAGTATTCTGGGAGCGGGGTGTGACATTTTGTAAACATATCTCCAAGTTGTTCTTCAGTTCTACAATATTTAATATTAATTTCTTCTTTATGAACAAGTTCCCGTAGGAAGTAAAATCGTATGCAAATATGTTGTCTTTCCATGTAGGACTGGTCCTTTGAGACAGAGATAGTAGAAGTGTTGTCACAAAAAATTATTGTTGGTCCTTATTACTTGAACTTCATGCTTTCCAATACATATTTCATCCAAATACTTTGACTTGCAGTAGAAGTTGCAGCAATATATTCTGCCTTTGTGGCAGAAAGTGTCACAATTGGCTGCTTCTTTTAACTCCAGGAAATTGCTCCACTACCATGGTTGAAAACATATCCAGAAGTGCTTCCAGAGTCATCAATGCTTCCTCCCAAATCATTATCAGCAAAACCGACAAGTTTGACAAGAATATTTGCTTGATAGAAAATGCCATAGTCAGTAGTTCCTTTAACATATCAAAGTATTCTTTTAGCTGATTCCCAGTAACTTGAATAAGGCTTCTCCATGAGTCAACTTACCAGACTTACTTCATACACAATATATGGTCTAGTGATAGTCAAGTACATCAAATTTCCTACTAAGGTTTAAAATATAGAGGAGTTAACAAGCTTTCCTTCACTATCTTTACTTAATTTCAGTCCTGCTAAGTATGGAGAAGAAATTGGATTTGCATTTTTCCATATTAAACTTCTTCAAGATTTCTTTTGCATAGCTTTGTTATGAAATAAAAATACCTTTCATGGATTATTAGCCTCATTACCAGGAAAATAATGTAACTCTCCCAAATCTGTCATCTCGAATTCTTTCATCTAGGAAAGCTTGAATTCCTTCAACTTTTTTATACTATTTCCAGTGAAGATAAGATCATCAACATAAAGACATATACTATAATGAAGCTTCCATCTAATATTTCTTTGGTTTAGAGAGTTTGTCATATGGATATTTTTTGGAATCCATGCTTCTCAAAATATAAGTTGATCTGAATGTATCAATGTCTTGGATATTATTTAAGTCCATATAATACTTTCTTCAGTTTATAAACTTTTTTCTTCTTCTTCTTCTTTCTTCATAAAACTAAGAGGCTGCTCAAGATAAACCTCTTCTTCAACAATGTCATTTAAGAATGCCGAATTTACATCCTTTTGGAATATTTTTTAACTATTTTAAGCTGCAAGAGATATCATTAGTCAAACAGTTTCAATTCTGGAAAAATGAGCAAAAGCTTATGTGTAGTCTTCTCCTTCCTTTTGCTTGTATTCTATACAAGGCTCGCTTTGTAATTTTTGGTTGAAACATTATGATTCTCTTTTAGTTTGTACACCCATTTCACACTAATGGGAATCTTCTGTGATGGCAGATCCGTGAGCTCCCATGTAACATTCTTCTAAATAGACTTCATCTCCTCCACCATTGCTTGTCTCCAAGTTACTACTTTATTTGCATCATCAAATGAAATTAGATTTTCACTTCTCATTTTTTAGGGAGGTCTTTCATCGACATCTTCTCTTGATGAAATTAGAGATACACTATCAGTTTGAAAGCCAACTTCTTAACCTTCTTGTATAAGAGTACACTTGTATCATCTTTATAGGTCGAAGCTTCATTAAGTAGAATATCTCAACTGATCACTATCTTTTTTTGTTGGTAGATTATATAACTTGTAGGCTTTGCTCCTTTCATTATAGCCAACAAATATATACTTTTCTATATTGTTATTAGGATTGGACCTTATAGAATCATGAATGTGTGAATAAGCAATACTCCCAAAAATTTTAAGTATTGAAAACTTGGATTCAATCTATACCATGCTTTATGAGGTATGCTGTTATTAAGACTCTTCATCAGAGATCAGTTTATCATGTAAATAACACAAGAAACAACTTCAGCCCATATAACTTTGTCCAGCTTCTTTCTACTAAGCATACACCTCACCATGTGTCACACCCCAGTTCCATAGATAAGGAACCGAGTTACGTGGCAATGGCCAGCAACGCACTTCGGCGGGCATCCCAATCTAATGGGCCCGTCGGAGTGCACCTAAGCTGTTAAAGTACAATGAATAACCCATCACATAACACATAAATAGTCCATATAAATCTTATCCACAGGCAACAAATATAAGAGCACATAGAGGTAATCACAACAACTAATGTGCAGAAAGGAAATATCCAAGATAAAGTATCAAGTACAAATACTAGAGTAATCACACGGGAACAAACCCGCTAGTACAAAATACTGGAATGAAAGTAAGCAATAAGATAACTTGGAACGGCATCAGGTAACTAGATAATGATACCGTCCCAAGGAAAGAGTCACTACCAGCGATCAGGCGAAGTCCTCAGGAATGACCTCGTCCTCGGCAGTGGGTACAGCTGCTGGATACGTACCCGGACCGTACTCCTCCGGGTAATCCTCGTCGCCTAAAACTGAAAGGAAACCAAGTCCTCAGAGGGACGTAATAAGGTGCAAAAATACAGCATGCCAAGTAAACAGAAAGTACAAGTACAATGATAGGGTACTCTATCATAACCAAACTAGTGTGACACAGTTTAAAGACAATATTCGACGCGTGGCCTGTCCAAAATAAAACTGTAGCTCCGAATACAAAGACACACGGGCCGTACCGTAGCTCCGAGCACAGAGTCACACGGGTGATACACTACTCTAGTATACAGGATCACTACATAAGCATATATAAGCGGGTACAGAGGAGCCCAAATGTCTAGTAACTGTCTTTTCCTTCCCAAGCGGTCAACAATGGTACGCTGAACCTGAACCTCTATCTAACAATCTCGACACACAGAAATAACTCAATAGACGCGACCCTAAGGTCGTCCCAGTCTCTGATCATGATGTCAGTATCCGGATACAAGAATCTGGCACAATCACAGTGTATGAGTGTGTCCTGGGGTATCGATAAACTCAGGTACGTACATTGAGGTGTTACGAACATCTGACAATCATTCTAAGACGTTACGACGAACGTCTGCACCCGGTTGTGATCCGGACGCAAAGTATCAAACATCAACATAAATACGTGCACAAAGTACATAAAGAAACAACAAATATCTGTAATCTAAAATACAGGGAGGCAAGGTACACTTGCCTGCATGCAGCTGTTGATGACGGAGTTCCGGTACCACATCCAAGCCCTCAGGTCCCGCAGTACCTAGAGATGAGATACAAACCAAAATTAATAATCTATTCCATGTCAAACAGGGATGCGATACACATCTACACCTAAGCTCAGTCTCAATCTCAAATAATTAACTAATATTTCACAGTCCTCGATCTCTGACTCATGATCCGATATAATACATATTTCAAAATCAATCACCTGCTCCCCATGTCCATCAACCTTTTAATTGTTAATTTTATTTTCAGTCATAGTTTTAAAACAGCTAAACCATAATAACCAATGCATGTTTAATAATTAGGATGACCGTCTCATATGGCATTAACGTCCACCCTCATTTATATCCTAATTTCCATCCTCGTATGCATGTATTTCATATCCTCAATCAATTATTATTTAACCCGTAAATATTTGATTTAGCATTTATTTTTCAACCATGCATAATATTCAAAACCTCTAGTTAAAATCAAGCCTAAACTCACCTTTAATCCTAATCTCATAACATCATCACATGCTCATCTATACTACACTACAACAACACATCCATTATGTAAACACAAACCTACACAAATCCATATATATCAAGAACCCTAACCTTAAACACATTATATGATAAAAACCCTAACTAACACATCTCAACAGATTATATAAATACTAAAAGAAAAACTAATAATCAATGACACAATAAAAAACTCAAGAGAGAGGGAGAGGGAGAGGTATACCTAGGCGACGGGGGGGGGGGGTTCGCTGGCCGGATTGAGGTGGTGGTTGGTCTGAGATCAAGGGGGCTGTCGGTCGGACAGGGTGGATGTAATGGTGGTGGTGGTGATAGCTCGTGGTGGTGGTGGTGGTGATAGCTCGTGGTGGTAGTGGTGATAGCTCGTGGTGGTGGTGGTTATAGCTCGGGGAAGAGAAGAGGTCGGACTGAGATGGTGGAGCAGGCTCGAGCGGCGGAGTCGGGGTCAGCCGCCGGACGATGCCCCGGGCTGCACAGGCCGGAGTCGGGGTGCGACGCTGCACTGGCCGGAGTCGGGGTGCATTGGCATCGTCAATAGGCCGAACGGGGTACGGTGGTGTCGGCAGTAGGCCGGAGCGGGGTGCGGTGGTGTCGGCAGTAGGCCGAAGCGGGGTCAGCCGCCGGAGGGAGCCTTCCCAGGAAGAAGAAAGGAAGAAGAAGAAGAAATATATATGGGCTCGGTTTTCTAGGTGGAGGAGAGAGGAAGGAGGGAGGTAGGAGTGGTTTCTAATGCCTAGGGATTAGGGCCTGCATTGGGGAGAGGGGGAAAAGATACTTTATAGGGGGTGGTGTGGAGGATGGAGGGTTGTGATGCTCCCAATTTAAACGGAGGGTGGGGATTCTACATGAAGGCTTGGGTTTCTTCATGCAAAGGAAGGGGGACAAGATTAACTTCGGTCAAAGAAGGGTAGCCTCTCCATTTGGCTTTGGCCAATGAGGTGAGGACACCTTATTCCATAATTACAACTAAGCCCTTTAAATTTGGGTAATTGTATGAACACATGAAATGATACAAAAATTATGGGGAAAATAATGTTTGGTGATTTGTATGGTGAGGGGGTGTTGTGTGTTTTGCATGGGCTTAATTAAATGGGCATTGGGATTAATTGGGGATTAAAATAGGATTAGCAAAATTGGTATCCCCGATTTAAATAGAATTAAAGTGTCCCGTGCTTTTAAATTAAATGGGGACACTTGGGGTCAAAATTTGGAAATAACGCAAAGGTAAAAAATGGTGGGGACTTGGAGTCAGTCTTGGACCCTTTAGTTGGTCCGGCTCAACGAGTTAAGTTGGTATCTCAAAATTGAGGGTAATGACACAGGTGTCCGACACAGAATTTAATTATGGGATTTCGGTTACGAAAAATTGTGCAATTAATTTAGAGCACAAGGAGATATGATTTTGAGTAACAAAAAAGTCCAGTGCCTAAATTGGCGAGTCAAGTCAAAAGTACAACAGTCCGATGGAATTTATGGGCTAATGTTGGGCTCTGAATAACTCAACAATGGTAGGACGCGCCAAGGGTTTAATTTATAAATAATAGACATATGCAACGCTACACTAAACCTCAAATATCTGCTGCTAAACCAAAATTTTCCAATCCATACCTGACTATCTATAGAATTAATTGAGAGGGTTTACATTCTTCCCAATTTAGAAAAATTTTGTCCCCGAAATTAAAAGTAAAGCACGATAATAGCTAAGAGAATTTAAAAATAACTAGTAATCAAATGCCGTACGTAAATTCGTACCTTGCTCCTCAAATAAATACGGGACCCGCTATCGAATAGAATCCTCGTGCTCCTAGGTAGACTCGCCTAGCGAATGATGCTTCCATACAACTCTGACCAGTCGAATAGTCTGCCCTCTCAAAGTCTTCTCGCTGTGATCGAGGATCTCAACTGGCTGCTCCACGTAAGATAGACTGGGCCCGACTATAATCTCCGAATGATCAAGAACGTAGCTAGGGTCTGCCACATATCTTCTCAGCTGCGATATATGAAATATGTCATACACTCCTTCTAATGATGGAGGCAATGCAAGACGGTAAGCCACTTCGCCAACTCGTTCCAAGATGTCAAAAGGCCTGATGTACCTCAGACTCAGCTTGCCTCTGTCTCTGAATCTGATGGTACCACGAGTAGGCGATATCCTCAAAAATACATGGTCACCCTCCTTGAACTCCAATGGCCTGCGGTGCGCATTTGCCCAATGTTTCTGTCTGTCCTGCGCTGCACGCAGGTGGCTCTGAATCTGCTTGACCTTCTCCACTGTCTGTGTCACTAACTCTGGACCAAGTATCTAACGCTCTCCCACGTCACTCCAACAAACTAGCGACCTACATTTCCTGCCGTATAGTGCCTCATAAGGTGCCATCTATATTCTAGCCTGGTAGCTGTTATTGTAGGAAAATTCTACCAAGTGTAGGTGGTCCTCCCAAGATCCTCCAAAATCAATCATGCACGCTCTAAACATATCCTCTAATATCTGTATCGTGCGCTCTGACTGACCATCAGTCTAGGGATGATATGCAGTGAGTTCCTAGGCTCTCCTGCATACTCCGCCAAAAGTGCGACGTGAATCTGGAATCATGATCCGATACGATGCTGACAGGCACTCCATGTAGTCGTACTATCTGTCTCATATACATGTCAGCTAATATCTTCGTGGACTGCCCAACACTGAAGGGCAAGAAATGTGCAGACTTGGTGAGTCTGTCTATGACAACCCAAACTGTATCCTTTCCGCTAGGGCTCCGCGGGAATTCGGTAACGAAGTCCATTGTAATGTGTTCCCACTTCCACTCGGGAATGGGAAGTGGCTGCAATAAACCTGCAGTCCTCTGATGTTCAGCCTTGACTTGTTGACAAACTAAATATTTTACCATGAATCTTACAATTTTTCTCTTCATCCCATGCCACCAGAAATGCTGCCTCAAGTCTCGGTACATCTTTGTACCCCCGGGATGAATAGAATAAGTTAAGCTATGAGCCTCGGTCATCAACTCTTGGCATAGCTCGCCACTCGGAACATATAGGCGATCTCCATACCTCAACGTTCCGTCTTCATGAATCCTGAGTCCCGTTTGTATGTCGACCTCTGTCCTCTCTCGTAGACGTCAAAATATCGCATCTGTAGGCAAGGCTGCCTTGATCCTCTCAATCAAAGTAGACTGAACCTCAAGACTGGCCATCTGTCCATCCATGCCTGGCAATATAATCTCTATCCCAAGCTCCTGGAGATCCTCTATCAATTTCCGCTGAGTCGTCAAAAAGTATGCCATGGGCTTCCTGCTTAAGGCATCTGCTACTACATTCGCCTTGCCGGGGTGGTACTGCAACTCAGTGTCATAATCTGTCATCAACTTTAGCCAGCGCCTCTGCCTCATGTTGAGCTCCTTCTGCATGTAGATGTACTTCAGACTTTTATGATCTGTGTAAATCTTAACACGCTCACTATAAAGGTAGTGTCTCCATAGCTTTAGTGCAAATATTACTGCAGCTAGCTCCAAATTGTGCGTCAGATAGTTCTTCTCATGTACTCTCAGCTGTCTCGATGCGTAGGCTATCACCTTACCGTGTTGCATCAGTACACATCCAAATCTGCTCCTAGATGCATCACTGTACACTACAAATCCTCCTGATCCTGAAGGTAGTGTCAGAATCGGTGTAGATGTCAAACGCTTCTTCAGCTCATCGAAAGCCGCCTGACACTCGTCGGTCCAGATAAACTCCTTGCCTTTACGTGTCAGTCGCGTCATAGGCGCAGCTATCATCGAGAAGTTTTTCACGAACCTCCGATAATATCCGACAAGTCTGAGGAAACTCCTAACCTCTATAACTAACGTAGGGGTAGGCCATGTCTCAACTGCAGCTATCTTCTCTGGGTCAACTGATAGTCCATCTCTGGTGATTATGTGCCCCAGAAACGGTACTCTATCCAAGCAGAACTCATATTTGCTGAACTTGCCCTACAGCCTCTCATGTCTCAGCATCTCCAACACGATCCTGAGATGCCTCTCATGCTCCTCCTGACTCTTGGAATATACCAAGATGTCGTTGATAAATACCACCACAAAATTATCTAAGTACTGGTGGAAGACATTGTTCATCAAACACATAAATACTGCTGGTGCGTTGGTTAAATCAAACGGCATAACTAAAAACTCATAGTGGCCATACTTCGTCCGAAAGGCCGTCTTCTGGATGTCCTCTCTCTGTACCTTGATCTGATGATAACTGGATCTGAGATCGATCTTCGAGAATACACCTCACCATGTCCATAATGTAAACAACACAAGAAACAACTTTAGCCCATATAACTTTGTCTAGCTTCTTTCTACTAAGCATACACCTCACCATGTCCATAATAGTGTGGTTCTTTCTTTCACAAACACCATTTTGTTATGGTGTATATCAAGTTGTTAATTAATGCTTTATTCAATGACCTCTACAGAATTTCTCAAATTCATATGGAAGATATTCACCACCGTGATCAGTTCTTAATATTTGTATATGAAGGCAAGAAAATATTTCAACTTCAGCTTTAAAATCTTTAAAGGCTTGAAAAGCATCATATTTATCCTCGAGGAAATAAACCTATGCTTTCCTTGAGTAATCATCAATAAAAGAGATGAAATATCGATTACCTCCATGAGATGTAACTTGCATTAGTCCACACAAATCTGGATAAATAAGTTAAAGTGGCTTCTTGGCTCGCCAAGTGGACTACAACGGGAAAGAAGTTCTGTGAAGCTTTCCGATTTTACAATCTTCACAAACATCATCAGTAGAATATATTCGAGGCAACCCTTTGACCATCTCCTTTGTCATTAATTGCTTAAAGCTTTCATAGTTCAAATGTTCAAACCTGTTATGCCATAGCTTTGAGCTTCCACTTTCAATACTACTGAAACAAGACAAGTTAGAGGTTTGTAGTCTTAGAGAAAATATATTATTTTTTGCAATATCAATCTTTGCAACAAGCCAATTGTTCTTCGACAAAAAATAAGCATTGTTTCAAAAATGAATAGCAAACCCTTTTTTTAAGAGATGACCATCACATAGAAGATTACTTTTTAGCCCTGCGATGTAGTGTACGTCCCCATTTTCTCAATACTTGATCTTATTTTGGAAGTTATTTCACCAACTCCTTCTATTTTGTGTACTTTGTCATCACCAATATTTACTTGGCTACGATCAAATTTTGTTAAGCTTGTAAATAAATTATTATTTCATGTCATATGCTTGCTAGAACCACTTTGAAGATACCACACATTATCCAAGTTATCACTATTACAAGAAAGGAACAAAGTTTCTGGATGGTTGCCACTTTCTTTATGTTTTGCTTCATGTACATAGCCTGCTTCTTTTTTCGTGTCATCCTCTTGCTTATACCAGCATTCACTGATTGTGTATCCTGGTTTGTGGCAATGATAGCATTCAAAGTAGCCATGACCTCTTCCTTTTTAATATCCACGACCTCATCCTCTTTGTGAGTTTCTTTGTGAGTATTTGAAGTTATCTTCTTCCTCATTTTGGCTATTACTTGAATAACCTCTTCCTTTTCCTTGGAAATTTGAACTTCGCCCTAAAAAATTTCTCTTTTTCCCCGTCCATGGTTCTAAGAAAATCCACGACCTCCCGTAGATGTGACGTTGGATTTGAGAGCTTGATCAGGTTGAGAAAAAATAGTTTGAGGACATCTTTTATTAATTTAAAATTTATGACCTTCCATTCTTCCTTATAACTCTCCAAAGACAGAGATGCAAGATCTTTAGTTTCTTTAATAGAAACTACTACATGATCATATTTACTTGGTAGACTTCGAAGAACTTTTTCCATAATTTTTGAGTTTCTAAAATTTCTCCATTTGAACTTATTTGATTCATAATAGAGTTCACTTTTGTAAAACATTCTTCATTCTTTTTATTATCTTTTATTTCTAGTTTCTCAAATTGTGCTCTTAAAGTTTGCAAGTATACTTTTTTTCACTTGATCTTAGCCAGAATATGTTGTCTCAAGAATTTTCTATGCCTCTTGGAATATTTTTGCCTTGGATATTCACTCATAAACAGGTATTTCAATGGCTTGGTAGATTTGGAAGAGGGCATTTTTTGTCTTTTTGTCTCTTATCCTTCAGCACCCTTTTTTGTGCTTCAGATAGTTGATTTTTGTTTGCAGGTTCCTCCACGCCTTCTTCAACAGCACTCCGTATATCTTGAGATTAAAGACAGTTTCATAATATTACTCCAATAATAATATTTTCTCCATTGAAACGAGGCAGAAGAAAGGCAAGGTTGTGATTTTAAGTAGATTTTTTTTCTTTGGCTCTGATAACACTTTATAAGATACTAAATTGATGACAAAAGAGGGTATTTGATTTTATTGGCCGAATAATCAACTTTGTTCCACACTATAACCCTTTGCATACATAGTTATTTATAAGACTCAAGATACATCAAGAATAATAAACATGACTTAGAATTCCTAAATACATGCACCCATGAATGACTCTTAGAATATCTAAATGCATGCATATAATGAACTTGACTCTTTGGAAAACACATATTTGGTTTAGTCTTCAAACATATTATTCTCGTAAAGTATATACCGCATATTAATGTTTGTGTGTGTGTGTGTGTGTGTGTGTGTGTGTGTATAGTTATTTATAAGACTCAAGATACATCAAGAATAATGAACATGTCTTAAAATTCCTAAATACATGCACCCATGAATGAATATTAGAATATCTAAATTCATGCATACAATGAACTTGACTCTTTGTAAAAAATATATTTGGTTTAGTCTTCAAACACATTATTCTCGTAAAGTATATACCGCATATTAATGTTTGTGTGTGTGTGTGTGTGTGTGTGTGTGTACGTATATAATTCCTATAAAACTCTAAACTTAACTCATTCAGTTGCTAATCAGTCCATCAAGTCATGGTTGTTTGGTCCAGTCTTGATTTGGTAACATCAAATTTTGGAGCCAAAATATGGCAAAGATTTGATTTAATGTAACTTAGAAATCTATATTAATTTGATTAGATTTACGAATCTGTATCAAATATTTAATTTGACAATATTTGGACGTCCATAATTAGTGATTGCTATTTTAGGTAATTGGTTTCCTATTTTATGTTTTTCTATTTAATAATTCCTATAACACAAACTAGGATTTCTCAACTATATATATTGAGGGTGGAGACACAAAGTAGTCACAAAAAAAGTGAAGATTCAGGGTACTTGTCCACAGGACATCTAAATAAAAGTCTATACTTTGCTCTTAGGACTCATCATCCAAGACAGAAGGAAGAAGAGATCTGATCGAGGAGTCGTCGCCTTTGTTCAGGGAGATTGCTACAGATAGGATGCATGATTTTATTGTAATCACTGTCTTTTCTTCTTGATTGTGGTGAGGGGGTCAAACCTATCAGGACAAATGGTTCAACATTGGTTCTTATTAATTTTATAATTTTACCTGAGTTATATAGATTGGGATTTGTCCAGGTGACGTAGTCATCATAATATATGTTGTCTTTATCTACGCTTGGCATTCGTTGGCTAAAAGTTGGTTATCTCAGGCGGGTTGACCTAAGTTTCTGCTGCGATCAGTTTCGGACATGGTATCATAGCGCTTGAAGGGCGTGTTCGGTTCCAACGTCTTTTATCCGACTTTTGGCTCTCGTGACTGATTTCCTAAATATTTGGTATCAAATGTATTAGGTTCGTGAGAGGGAAGGTATAACCATATCTAGGGAGCGACTAAACACATGTATGATCACCCTTACAAGAGGAATTGGCAATTTAGAAGCCGAGGATAGAGGATCTACTCTGGTACAGAGACTTACATGGTCCATTAGAGGATAACAACGCCAAGCCATCGAACAAAGATGTTGAAGACTGGAAACGATTGGATCTAAAGATTATTGGATTCATCTGCCAATGGCTGGGCAATTTGGTATTTCATCACTTATCCATGGAGAGTTTGGTAAAATAATTATGGAAGAAGCTGCATTTGATGTTCGAAACGAAGATGATTAGCAACAAGGCATTACTTATTCGTCAACTGGTCAACTCAAAGTACACAGAGTTTACCCTGGTGGCACAACTGGTCAAACAAAGTTGCTAAAGATTGGAAACATTTAGATCGAAAGGTCGTTGGATTCATCCGGCATTGTTTGGACAATTTTAATTTTTTGCTACGCATTCATGGGGAGTTCGACAAAGGAAAAAGTTGCATTCGCTGTACGAAAGAAAGACGACTGGCAATAATGCATTTGTTATTTGCCAACTCATCAAATTGAAGTACACAGAGGGTGCCCCGGTATCACAACAGGGTATCATTAATCAGCTGTCTACGATAAAGATGATTGACAATGATCTTTAGGCCCTTATGCTTTTGAGTTCTCTGTCAAAAAGTTGGGAGACATTGGTGGTGTCGGTGAGCAACTCTGTGCTTGATGCCTGATGGAGTTGTTATGATAGAGGCAGTCAAAAGTAGTTTGTTGAATGAGGAGGTCTAGCGTAAGCAAGTTGAATCATCGTAGGAATACGCTCTGGTTTCTTTCTACAAGAAAGGAAGATCCAAGTCACAGACGATGACAAGAGAGAGTTCTCGGGATCTTGCGACTGTGGACCGCAAGGAGGACTTCTATCACTGTGGTAAAAGTGGTCATATCAAGAGAAACTGCATGAAGCTCAATGATGAGAAGACCAAAGGCAAGGATAATCAGGAGAATCTTACGACTGTGGGAGATATCATCATCGCAGCAACCGAAATAGAGAAATCTTATGACGCGTGTCATGATGGCGACTGGGTCATTAGATACAGGACATCAAATCATGCTACTCCACAAAGGAGGATTATCACGTCATACCGAGACGATAGGTTTAGCCGCGTGAAGATGGACAATAAGGGGACGACTGCAGTTGTAGGCATCAGTGATGTGCACTTGACAACAGAGCTTGGTGAGAAGCTCATTCTCAAGGATGTGCGACATGTACCGAGTTTAGGCTATAACTTGATTTCGGTAGGGAGGGTTACAGATGATAGCTGTCGCAGCGTATTTGGGGACAAAGGTTGGATGCTTACGAATGGTTCCAACAGCTTGCTTGAGGATATTTGTGTTATGGCATGTACAGTCTCAAGCCGCTGAGTTGTACAGGTTGTCCACAGACCTTAGATGGAGGCTCGAAGGATGTTCGACAGGAGTTAGTGGATCGTCGAAAACTTGCTGAGAAGGGTCTTCGAGATGTTTTGAGGGATACAGAGGATTCAGTTCTTCAAGATAAAGCGACGAATGGTGATAAGACAAAGATTGAGGTTCAGTTTTATGGTCCCATGACAACTGGTCAGTCTCCATGTGGGGGGTACTCCACGGATCCAGTTTTGGTGACGGATGGTCAGCCAAAGTTTCATGGAGCGACATTGGTTTCACTAGTTCAAAACCAGGAAAAAGATCAAGGTATGCTGCAAATTCAATCAAAGGTAGGTGAATCTCCATTTGCATAATTCAAGGATAGTCGTGGGTCATCGACGGGGTACACAGTGCATGATATTCTGCTCGATGATGTATGTGTATGCGGGAGCTTCTGTCACTACTATATTTTTTAGGAAAGAGTATTTTAGTCATTTAGTAATTAATTAAATATTGTGCATGTAAATATTTATTTATTATATTATTTATTTATGGTTAGCATGTTAGATTTATTTTTGGACTTGTGTTAGTGGACCTAAATAGTTTAGTTTAGACTCATGGACCAACATTTAATTCTAGTTAGAATTGAGCCCAATAATTAGAAGCCCAACCATTAGGAGGATGATTAATTATGTTAAACCAATTAGACTAGAACCTTCCCTCCTTAATTAATTTCTTCATGGGAGGCCCCAAAGGGTATTTTAGACTTTACATAGTAGCTTGAGGGAGGGGGCAAGTGAGGCCTATATAAAGGGGATAAAAACTTTCTCTCTCTTTATTTTTCATTCCAAATCTAGATCTAGAATTTTCCTCAACCAAATTCCATCAAATTTCTACCAAATTTCCACCTAATTTCTTTCCAAATCACTATTGGAGACTAGTAGAGCAAGGATCTACAAGGAGAAAGTATGGATCTACAAAGAGGAGCAAGGATATATAAGTTGAAGGCTCATTTTACCAATTTTGGAGGTTTTATTGGGAATCTATCTCCCAATAGGTACAATTCAGTTTTTTCCCTAAATTTAGATTCTAAATCTGAGATTTAACCATGAAAAATCAACCCATATGCATAAGCTACCCATATGATTTGGTTTTGTGTTCATATGAGGCCTATTGAGAAAGTTATGGTGTTTTTTGTGTCAATTTTGGGGGAATTCCGAGATTAACATTTGTTGTGTTTGTCAATTGGTCCTATAGATCAATTTGACATGTGCTTGTGTGTTTGGGGCTAGTGTCGTATCCACAATTGGGTACGTGTTGGTCGTAGCCCAATAATTTGGTGATATGTGTTGATTTGGGAGTTTTTTCCTCCGATACGAGACTTTGTGCATGTCACATTTTGACACGGACACGTAGATTTGTGTTTGACTCTTTGTATTGTTCATAAATAATATATTAGACTTTCTCGTGTTCTTGGGGGTACGTTTGGATATGTGGTGGACTCGTGTTGCAAGTGTATCCTAGATCTAGTGGGATACGAGAGCGATGCACTCCATGTGTTTGTGCAATTTATTTCTAGATCTAATTCTCAATTGTTCTTAGTCATTGTGATATGTAATTATGTGTGTATATATATATATATATATATATATATATATATATATATATATATATATATATATATATATATATATATATATATATATATGTGTGTGTGTGTGTGTGTGTGTGTGTGTGTGTGTGTGTGTTTGTATGTATTAGTGATATTATGGATATATGTATATATGTTACTATATATGTAATTAGGGGAGTGTATATATATATATATATGATATACTATAGGTATTATTGTGGATACATATATATGTAATTAGGGGAGTGTATATATATATATATATATATTTATAAAGTTGTAGTTATATATATATATATATATATATATATATATATATATATATATATATATATATATATATATATATATATATATATATATATATATATAATATGATATTATATATAAGAGGGTGAGGGTGCAACAGATTTAGCGACGACAGCAGCAACATATAACAATAGCAGCAGCAACAGAAGTAGCAACAACAGCAGAAAATCGTCACTACAGCAGCAATAACAACAACGGTATCAACAGCGTATCAGCTTTCAGCGACAGCTGTTCCGCGACGGCAGCAAGGTTTTAATGACAATTCTGCGGTATATATATATAATAATTATGTACTAATTATAATATATATATATATATATATATATATATATATATATATATATATATATATATATATATATATATGATATTAGTGTATATATATTCCTAATTGGTATTTATATACTATATTATAATAGTAATTGTTAGCATATAGTATTATTGGGTAGTTAGTATATATTTGAAGTTTTGGGCAATTACCTTGAGATAACTGTTAGTGCATAGTTATGCTCTTTATAGCTAGTGGTTCAGTTAGGGATTGAGGTATTGTCTAGATGATGAACTTTAGTTAAGTGACTATTGATACTAAGGTGACTAGTAGTTATAATTAGGAATTTGGTAGATGATACAGTATGTGTATAAAGATATTTAATGTATTTGGTTGGTATCTATGTATGATAGGTATTAGTTAACTATAGGTATCTCATAAGTATTGTATTGTAGGTTTCTAGGTATTAGTATGTTATATAGTTAGTTGTTTAACATATAACTAGTAGTGGATAGTTAGTTATATACTTGTTATTTAAATAGTTAGATATATATACACCTATTAGTTAGACTCTTAACTATATGTAACTATGCATATTATGGATATTGGTAGTAAGTTATTATGTAGGTACTGTATTGATAGGTATCATATGTTAGTAGTTAGTGGTATTTAGTAGTTATTATGTGTTAGAGTTATTTTATTTTGTTATTTATCATATGAGGGTATAATAGTAATTGTGGGTGTATTGCATATCAATATAAATAGACATGAGATGCAACCTAGGGTTTAAGGCCCTTACAATCTCCTTTCTTATATTCTCTCTTCTCCTACTTTCCCTTCTCCTCTCCATCTCCATCTCCAGACTTCACTTGGTATCAGAGCATATATTTGTAAGTACTGTACATCCCATCCCCAACAGGGCCGATCGAACTATTTTTCGTCTACTTTTCATGATTCGTCGTTCGTTGTTCGTTGTTCGTGGTCGTTCGTGGTTCGTTTATGAGATCTAGGATTTCTACAGATCTCCGTTGGTTATTCGTCGTCAGTTGAGGTTCGTTGTGAGATCTAGGGTTTCAAAGATCTCGTCTTTCTGTTGCATCTGCAAGTATGGTGGGGACCGAATCTTCTAGCGAGATTAATAGTGGTGGTGGTAGCGGAGGTGGTTCTTCTTTTACTGTTATTCATAATGATGAATTGGGAAAGTCGATTACAGCGGTGAAACTCAATGGTGTGAACTACCTTGCCTGGTCCAAGTCTATCAAAGTGGTGTTAAGGGCGTAGAAGAAGTTGAAGTTTTTGACGGAAGAACCCCTGCCTGAAACTTCCGCTGAGTATGAGGATTGGATGAGTACAGATGCATACGTTATGTCGTGGTTGTGGCATAGTATGGAACCACATATCGCTGCTAATGTTCAGTGGTATGAATCAAGCAAACATATTTGGGCATCTCTGGAAGAATCATATTCACAGAAGTGAAACGTTGCCCGTATCTATGAGTTGTACGAGTTATTATTCAATACAAAGCAAAATGGAAAGCCTGTGAATGAATATCTGGCTTCAAAGAAGGCTTTGTGGGAGGAACTGTTTCAATATCATCCTGTTACTACTGATTTGAAGGAAGCTCGTAGACAGAAGGAAGAGTTTCATGTTTCACTTATCCTAGCCGGCTTGGATCCTACGCTCGAACCTTATAAAGCTTAAATCCTTGCTGGAGAGCAGTTACCTACGGTGGCAGATATTTTCTCTCATCTCAATCGTTCCTTTCTGGGACAGAGTTCTGTGGTGCCGAGTTCTGACTCTTCTGCCCTAGTTTCTAGTGTTGGTCGTGGTGGTGGACGTGGTAGTGGACATGGCGGTAGAGATGGTGGTCGTAGTTTTGGTCGAGAAGGAGGCCGCGGTGGTAGAGACAATGGTCGTGGTGGTGGCCGCGGTGGTGGTGGTGGCCGTGGTCAACCACGGAAGTGTAACTATTGTGGAATGCTCGGTCATATAGAAGACTACTGTTGGGATAAGTGGGGCAAACCAGAATATGCACATCAAGTGCATGCTGAAAATATGCAGTCCCAGGTCACCACTTCTGCTCCCAAAGATGATACTTTGGGTTTCAATCAGACTTCAACGTCAGATACCTCATCTTCATTTCAACAGATCCTCCAGAAGTTGAACGTGCTTGCTAGTACCACCTCCCAACCTACTGCAACCATGGCACATATAGGTAATCCTGCTTTTGTGGCAACCCAGTCACCATCCACCTCTTGGGTCATCGACTCAGGAGCATGCTCTCACATGTCTGGTATAACATCTATCTTTCATAATTGTAGTTCTATGAAACATAATATTATCTTGGCTGTTGGGTCTACTCGTCCTGTGGTTGGGAAAGGTGCCATTCACCCTACTCAATCACTATCATTATTTGATTCATTATATGTGCCTAATTTTCTATTTAATTTGTTATCTGTGAGCCAGTTAATCAAATCTCTTCAATGTTCTGTGATATTTTCTTCCAATTCGTGTGTTTTTCAGGACCTCGGGACGAAGAAGATGATTGGTTCGGGGCATAAAAAAGATGGACTGTACTACTTGGATCTACCTGGAAAAGCCTTCACTTCTGTTTTTACTTCTCCGTTGCAGTGGCATTATCGTTTGGGACATCCATCTTTGGCTAATTTGCGTCAAGTTGTTCCTAGTTTGAGTCATGTTTCTAGTCTTGAATGTGAGGCTTGTCAGTTAGGCAAGCATCACCGTAGTTCCTTTCCTCGTCGTAGTGAGAGTCGTCAATTAGAGTCTTTTGATCTTATTTATTCTGATATTTGGGGTCCGTCTAGAGTCAAAAGTCCGAAAGGATTTCAGTATTTTGTTATTTTTATTAAAGATTATTCCAGAATGACTTGGTGTTATTTAATGAAAGAAAGATCTGAGTTTCCAAATGTGTTATCTGTCTTTTATAATGAAGTCTATGTTCAGTTTAATAAACATATTAAAATTTTGCGTTCTGATAATGCTTTAGAGTATACTCAATCTTCTGTGAACAAGTTCTGTGTTGATCGTGGTATGATTCATCAAACCAGTTGTGTCCACACCTCTCAACAAAATGGTATAGCCGAACGCAAACATCGACATATTTTAGATGTGGCTCGAACTCTCATGTTCAATATGCATGTCCCTAAAAAGTATTGGGCAGATGCCGTTCTTACTGCATGTTATCTTATTAATCGTATGCCATCATCTGTATTAAATAACAAAGTTCCATTTACCATATTACATACAGATGTCGCACCATTTTCCTTATCGCCTCGAGTGTTTGGGTGTGTCACTTTTATTCATAACTTGGAACCTAATCTAGATAAGTTGGCTCCTAGATCTCTAAAGTGTATCTTTCTTGGTTATCCCCGTACTCAAAAAGGTTATCGTTGTTACAGTCCACAGTCACGCAAATATTATGTCAGTGCAGATGTTACATTCTTTGAGTCTACCCCTTTCTTTCCTTTAGGAGACCGTTGTATTCCTTTTACAACAGATTTGATATCTTCTATACCACTTTCGGTCATTCCTGAATCAATTTTTGTCTCTATTTCCCATTTACAGGTTTATCAGAGATCCAAGGACAGGCCAGTGGTTCTGCAAAATTCAGCCTTCGACTAATCTTCTTCCGTGCCTGAGGTTTATGCTCCCATCACCACAGATCCAGATGATCTTCCTATTGCTCTCAGAAAAAGACAACGCCTTTGTACCACAAAGAATAAGCATCCCATTTCTAACTATGTTTTATTACACCGTGCTTTATCATCTTTTCATGCATTTATTATTTTATTATCTTCTACTTTTATTCCTAAAACTTACAAGCAGGCTATGTCATCTTCTGGTTGAAAAAGTGCAATGGATGAGGAGATGTATGCTTTATATCAAAATCAGACTTGGGAGCTTACATCACTTCCTGTTGGAAAAAAACAGTGGGTTGTAGATGGGTGTACACTGTTAAGTATCATCCTGATGGTTCTGTTGAGCGCCTCAAGGCACGGTTGGTTGCCAAAGGGTATACTCAGACATATGACGTGGATTATATGGAGACTTTCTCTCCAGTGGCTCGGTTGAATTTAGTTCGGATTCTTATTTCTGTGGCGGTTAATCACCAATGGCCTATATATCAGCTGGACATAAAGAATACTTTCTTGCATGGTGACTTACATGAGGAGGTTTATATGGATCAACCACCGGAATATATTATAGCAGGAAATAAAAGACTCATATGTCGATTGAAGAAAGTATTATATGGACTGAAACAGTCACCTCGTGCTTGGTTTGACAAGTTCAGTTCAGTTCTCATTCAGTATGGCTTTCGGCGTACCACATCAGATCATTCAGTATTTTGCCATTCTTCCTCAGCAGGTATTATCGTATTGATTGTTTATGTTGATGATATCATTATATCTGGGAGTGATCATGCTAGAATTGTGGACTTGAAGGCCTACCTTAGTCGTCATTTTCATACTAAGGATTTGGGTCTTCTTCGATATTTTCTTGGAATCGAGGTTGCTCGATCTAAGAAAGGTGTATATCTGTCACAACGCAAGTATGTTCTAGACTTGCTCTCCAAGACTGGGTTGTTGGAGTGTCGGCCAGTTGAGACTCCTATGGATTATGATGACAAGCTTGATGCTGACAGGGGAGAGTTATTTGAGGATGTTGGATATTATAGACGTTTGGTTGGCAAACTTATATATCTTACTGTTACTCGACCAGACATCACATATGCAGTTGGAGTAGTTAGTCAGTTTATGCATGCCCCTCGGCAACCACATTGGGAGGCTATCTCTCGCATTCTTCGATACTTGAAGGGTGCACCTGGAAAGGGTTTGTTGTACAAACTTTCCCAGTTGCTTACGGTGACTGGGTTCAGTGATGCTGATTGGGCAGGCAGTCGCAGTGATAGGAGGTCTACTTCTGGCTATTATACGTTTGTGGGTGGCAATATTGTCACGTGGCGTAGTAAGAAGCAGAATGCTGTGGCTCGTTCTAGTGCAGAGGCCGAGTACCGTGCGATGGCTCATACAGCTTCTGAGATGATGTGGGTGCAGTCTCTTCTTCATGAAATGGGAATCATGATTCCTATTCCGATGGAGATATATTGTGATAATCAGTCGGCAATATTTATCGCAAGTAATCCGGTGTTTCATGAGCGCACGAAGAATATCGAGGTGGATTGTTATTTTGTTCGTGATTTGTTGCTGAAGAAACAGATTGTCACTCCTTATGTTCGGTCAAAGGATCAATTAGGTGATATCCTCACCAAATTACTTGCTCGTGGTCCATTTTCTGATTTATGTAGCAAGCTGGGCATGTCTGATCTATATGCTCCTGCTTGAGGGAGGGTGTTAGAGTTATTTTATTTTGTTATTTATCATATGAGGGTATAATAGTAATTGTGGGTATATTGTATATCAATATAAATAGACATGAGATGCAACCTAGGGTTTAAGGCCCTTGCAATCTCCTTTCTCATATTCTCTCTTCTCCTACTTCACCTTCTCCTCTCCATCTCCATCTCCAGACTTCACTTTATGTTTAGAATGTAGTTAGTTAATAGGTTGATTTAGCTAGTGGATATATTAGTAGTTAGTGTATATAGAGTTAGCTTGTATGTTAGTATTAATATGGTTAGATATTAGTATTACCTTGAGATATACCAAGGTATGAGTAGTAGGTATTGGCATAGTAATAGGATAGATGTAAACTAATTATGGATTGATACTAAGGTGACTAAAATAAGGTATATAGTATTGTATAAGTATTAATGCATGGTAGTTTATAGTTATAGTTGGATAGTTAATATATATACTAGAGTGACATTACCTTGAGATACCAAGGTAAATGCCAAGATATTGAGGATACCCAAGGTATTGGGTTTGGTTATCAAGATAGAGGTTTAGTGTTGCGATACCAAGATGGTTCGAAACCAAGGTATCCATTTAGCATTTGTAAGTAGGATTTATATATTAATATTGCTTTATTATAGATATGTGATATTTATCTATTGTTTGCGTATCCTGAGATACGGTATCCTAGTATCCTAAGATTTACCTTGTATGACCTAGATTCATAGTGTATGAAACCAATATCTTTGAGTTAGACTCATGCAACCTAGAAATAGGTAGTTTGACCAAGTTTGACTGATTTGACTTAGAGTTGACCTAGTTTGACTGTTTTGACTTAGAGATGGCTTTATGACCTAGAAGTTGACTAGTTTAACTTATTTTTTTCCAGAACCATGTATTGATGTTATATTCCATATCTAGGTCTTCGAGGCACCGTATCAGACATTTGTGAGACTTTTTACCGGACTTCAGGCGAGTACATTCTCTGATAGTTTCTCATTTATGATATCCTCTATATTTATTGTATCTAGTATAGATATTCATGTTTCCTTGACACGATGGTTACACGGATTGGTATATCCGGATCTCGTCATGAGATATTATTCCTTGGTATATGGTGTATCTTGTGCAAGCCTTGTTTCATTGATTATCTTGTACATGTACAGACACTGATTCTCGGAAAGAGTCGCTATCTTCTTGGGAAATCCCGTGCCATAGCATACCATGGTTGGATCCACTATACTAGTCGGGGTTGGGGAGTATGTAGTGTAGATATGTGACCATACCCTTCTTGTATCAAGTCTTGTTCTTGAATAGTATTAATTATACACCGCACGTATGATTAGCTAGGCCATAAATCTTGTATCAAGTTCCCAAGTTGATCATATGTTAAAGCTGGTACTCACTCACTTAGTCATTAGTATATCCTTGTTCATTGCCATATTGTTCATTTTTGTATTTATTTCCAGTATTTCCTTTATTGGGTATCTCTTGTACATGTATATGGCATCTTGTATATTCACATCTATTTACTGCTATATAGTTTGTATCATTGATTTAGAACTACTGTTAGAGATGTACTTTGCTCCATTCCTGATTGGAAAATATTTTTCAGAGGATCCAAGAGATTGGTGTCCGATATACTATGGACTTTAACTTATAGATGGTGCAGACTTAGACCCACTAGTTCTGGAGTGATTGCCAGGAGTTTTAGCCGGATTCACTAGGTACCATAGTTAGTTCTCTTTAGCATTTTGGTACCTGATTTATTTCCGGCTTATATTTGAGTTTTTTATTATTTTTTCTATTGGTGTTGTTATATTTGAATGGTTAGTTATGTTAGACTTCTTTGATATCTCCTTGTGCTTCTAGAATTATGATTGATTTTTGTGTTAAGATATTATTGGCAAATTTTATATTATTGTGAGATGTTTAGATAGTATAGTTAACCAAGACAGCGTTCTACCGTCGATGCTGCAGCGTAGGCTGGGCGTTGCTCCCGACTTGCATCCTTACACCGAGTGCGGGTCATGACAGCTTCAGTTTCAGACATGAAGGTGGCCAAGTTCATGAGTCTGAATCTCGAAAGAACTATACCATCTGCTTGGTTGGTCCATTAAATGGTGAAGAAGGTCGTCGAAATAATAGTATGTTTCGGTGGAAGACAAAATTCAGGAACAGGCAACCAAGGCTTAGGGTGAGGATGATCATCAGGGACTTCAATCTTGGCTACGTCATTGATATCGGCAAGACCCCAATGGTTTAGGAAGTGCTACGCATGACATCTAGCATCGACGTGATGGTCGAGAAGCTGGAGACGAAGGAAGATGCAAAGTATCTTGGGGGATCAAAGTTCGGTGGTATGAGAGAGCAAAAACTTTGTCGCAAGGGTTCGCTTGAGGAGCCATATGGTTAATACCCCCTCACTAGAATGGAGGGGTAGTATATTAGGTCCAGTATGGATTTGGTAAGAGAACATTCTGGAACAAAAACATGGCATTGATATAATTTAGAAATCTACATTAATTTGATTAGATTTATAAATCTGTATCAAATATTTAATTTGACCATATTTGGACGTCTATAATTGGTGCTTGCTATTTTAGATAATGGGTTTCCTATTTAGGAATTTATATGGCCTAAACGAGGGTTTATCAACTACATATATGGGTTCAGGGTGGAGGCACAAAGTAGAGCACAAAAAAGTAGAGATTCAAGGTTCTTGTCCACAGAATATCTAAGAGAAAGTATATACTTTCCTCTTAGGACTAGCCATCTAAGGTAGAAGGAAGAAAGGATATGATCGATGAGTCATCTCCTTCGTTCAGAGAGATTGCTACGGATAGGGTGAGTGATTTCATTGTCATCTCTGTCTTTTTCTTGAGTGTGGTAAGGGGTTGAACCTATTAAGGAAAATGGTTCAACCTTGGTTCTTGTCAATCTTTTAATTTTACCTGAGTTATATAGATTAGAATTTTTCTAATTGACGTATTCTCTACCATATATGTTGTCTTTATCTGTGCTTGGTATTCGTTAGATGGAGGTTGGTTATCTTAAGTAGCTTGGCTAAGTTTTTGCTGTGGACAGTTTTGGATACGGTGTCGGAGCGCTTGTAGGGCGTGTCCAGTCCCAACGTTCGGTATCAGACCCAAGTAACGGGCAAGGATAAGAGAAAATTCTCGGAATCTTACGATTGTGGACTGTAAGAAGGGCTACTATCACAATGGCAAAAGGGATCATATCAAGAGAAACTGCATGAATCTCAAAGTTGAGAAGGCAAAAATAAAAGGATGATCTGGAGGATCTAACGGCTGTGGGAGATATCATCATCACAGCAACCGACATCGAGGAACCTTGTGGCACATATCATGATGGAAATTGGGTCTTGGATACGGAAGTGTCATATCATGCCACTCAATAGAGGAAGCTCTGTACGTCATAACGAAGCGGTAGATTTAGATGTGTGAAGATGGCCAATAAGGGGACGTACGGCTGCAGTTGTAGGCATAGGTGGTATACATTTGATAACGTAACTTGATAAAAACTCGTTCTCAATGTTGTGAGACATGTACCGGATTTGTGCTACAACTTAGTTTCGGTAGGTAAGTTGACAGATGATGGCTGTCGCAACTTATTTGGGGATAAAGCTTGGATGCTTAGAAAGGGTTCCCAAAAGCTGCCTTGAGGAGATTTGTGTTGAGTGGCATGTACAGGCTCAAGCCGCTGTACATGCATGCCACAAACATCGGATGGAGGCTCGAGGCATGTTCGTCAGGAGTTAGTGGATCATCAGGAACTTATTGGGGTGGGTCTTTGAGATGTTTTGAGGGATACGAAGAATTTGGTTTGTCAAGACAAAGGAAAGAATAGTGATAAGCCAAAGATTGATGGTCAGTTTGTCGGTCCAAAGACAGTTGGTCGATCTCCAAGTGGGGGTTGTTCAACGGATCCGATTTTGGTGACAGATGTTTTTCTAAAGATTCCCAGAGTGACTTGGTTTTATCAGTACAAAACCAGTACAAAGATCAAGGTATGTAGTAAACTCAATCAAAGGTGGGTGTATCTCTATTTGCAAAGTTTCGGGAGAGCTGTGGGTCATCGATGGCATGCACAGTGCATGATGTTCTTCTCGAGGATGCTTGTGTACATAGAAGATTCAGTGTCGGACACAAAGGTGGGAAGGTTCATGAGTCTGAATCTCGAAAGAACCATACCATCTTCTTGGTTGGTCTAGCCAAGGGTGAAGAAGGTCGTCAAAATGGTAGTACGTTTCGGTAGAAGATAAAAGTTGGAGAAAGGCAGCTAAGACTTTTGGTGAGGCTGATTGTCATATCCCGCTCCTAAATAATCTGGTACGTGTTGGACACATCTAGTCTACGCTATCGTTGATAGTGGTAGTCAGCTGTATAGACCTCAATACTCTCTAATATACAAGTATTTGATCAACTCTTCACAACTATCTATACATGTTTTCCCATCATGAATAATTAATTACCATAATCCATTTTTTTCTTTTATTACATGTCTTTTACAGATAATGTCCGAAAACAAATTCGGTGAATATAAAGACAATATTCGTCAACAACACGATACATCCACAAAACAAAGCAATCAATAGAAATAAAACTACATAAATTCTTAATCTCCAAAGGAGTGTCTGTAGAAGCATGAAATATGCTGGGAAATTGTCCGCGTATTTTACAGTCAAAACCCCCAACATACATGAAGTCTCTCTCTGCGTAAAACAGAGTTTTAAGGTTATTTGGCATAAAAAGAGCTTCTGAGCTGTCTGCGTAAAACAAAAGCTTTAAGGTTGTTTTGGCGTAAAATAGAGCTTCAGAGCTGTCTGCGTAAAGCAGAGCTTAAAGGCTGTTTTGCGTAAAAGGTTGCTATACCTTCCTGCGTAAAGTTTAAAATACGTTATTTTTAATGCAGCGTAAAGTTGTACGAGGAACTCTTCGTATTCCTCAGATGAATTTGTCAGTCAAATCAGTGAACCTGACATTCGACAAAAGTACTGTACGATGATCGAGAGAACAACTGTGATGATAATTTTGCACAGAGACCCAGGTTGTCATTTTGTGACATATTTTTTGATACAAGCAGTTTTTACGCATTCAAAGGAAGAAAAATAGAGTTTTCTGAATACGCTGCCTATTCTACATTGACAGAAATGAGTTTTTACGCTCAAGACAAGACAAAATCAGACGCCACGTCAAAAGTTGTTTCTTGTACAGAGCTCGAGACATATCTCTGCATTTAATGCACGAGATTGAGGCATATCTCTGCATTTAATGCACGAGATTTGGTTCTATTTTTTAAAATTTGTCATGACTGGGAAAGCTAAGACTGTGACTAATACGCTCACATCACCATCCTTGTATTTTACGCCAACCAGGCTATTTTCAACTATAGGAGTACACCGTATGCTATCTCCTTGAAATATGCCTACTTGGCTATATTTGCAAAGGTACGTTGATAAGGCTATTTAGCCCAGAATACGCTCAAGACCTCAGCCGTGAAGGATAATTGGCTATTTTATGCTGGTTATCTATTATTCATGAATCATCAAGTTTTACGCAGGGGCAGTTACCTACGTGGCTTGTATGCCATGATCTTCGAGAAGTAGTTATACGCGTTACCTTATAAAGGGATACGTGTCATACACAGATTCAGAAGATTATTTGAACGTGGGTAGCAATTGTCATAATTGTAGCGTAAAGGAGGCAATCTTCTTCATAATTTGGCCTTTTGCGCCAACAAGACAGTCATTTAGTTTTTATGCCAACCAGACTATTTTCAACTATAGGAGTACACCGTATGCTATCTCCTCGAAATATGCCAACTCGGCTATATTTGCAAAGGGGCAGTTACCTACGTGGCTTGCATGCCATGATCTTTGAGAAGTAGTTATACGCGTTACCTTATAAAGGGATACGTGTCATATACAGATTCATAAGATTATTTGAACGTGGGTAGCATTTGTCATAACCGCAGTGTAAAAGAGTTAATCTTCTTCACAGTTTGGCCTTTTACGCCAACAAGACAGTCATTTGATTTTTACACCAACCAGGCTATTTTCAACTATAGGAGTACGCCGTATGTTATCTCCTCGAAATATGCCAACTCGGCTATATTTGCAAAGGGGCAGTTACCTACGTGGCTTGCATGCCATGATCTTCGAGAAGCAGTTATATGCGTTAGCTTATAAAGGGATATGCATCATACGCAGATTCAGAAGATTATTTGAACGTGGGTAGCAGTTGTCATAACTGCAGTATAAATGAGGCAATCTTCTTCACAGTTTGGCCTTTTACGCCAACAAGACAGTTATTTTGCTTTTATGCCAACCAGACAGTTATTTGATTGATCTCTATAAATAGAGATCCCTGGTCACAGGAAGGAAAGGAGGAGGAGAATTGGGTTTTGTCTGACAACTTTGGCAATAAGAATTCGATCCTACTTGTAACTTTCCTTTGGCCGGCTTTTGCCTTTAGTTCAGAGAAAGTTTGAAGCTTCTTCTACAGCACTTTTTCATCATCGTGTAGTCCAAGGAACAAAGTGATCGACTGCAGATCAGACTTCCATAACAATACTTTCCCATAATTATTATATTGTACTTAATATCCTCGTATAGGATTATTTGTACTTTTCTCTTTTCTCGTTGGTAAGCAAAAAAATTCGTATAAATATTTTTGTTTATCCAAACAAGATGGCGACTCTGCTAGAGACAACTTTCTCCTCTGACGAGGAATTAATTGCTCAATACGATGCTGTATCAATCGGATCAATGAAGAAGACTTTGGTCGTCTAATTCGACCAATCTGCCAAAGAAGGCATGCTTCATGCAGGGGGTAGTTCTAATTCCTCCTCTATCCATAACAACAGGAAGCTGCGTAAAGTGTGGATGCCTAAGACGTCCTCTACCCTTCCTGCAAGTTCTTATTCACTGATCAACAAAGTTGTGACAACACAGCCAACACGCCCTGTGCGTAAAACTTTCTCCCGTTTGTGACATTGTAGACAAAACTTCTGGCAATGCCTCAGTGCCAATCCAGAAGTCTCAAACACGCCCTGCGCGTAAATCTTCGTCTCCCATCTGTGACGTGATAGACAAAACTTCTGACAAGGCTCAGTGTCAATTCGGAAATTTCAAACACACCCTGCGCGTAAAATTACATATCCCATCTATGATGAGGCAAATGTACCCTTTGGTCACATCAAAGGAAAACAAGTGACGAATCCTTCAACCTCTAAGCTTTTACGCCCACGAGAGAAGAAATTTCCCACTTTACAGATTATGCGTGACGCTGAAAGCCGTTTGAGGACTTTCCCCGTTTTACGTGAACCTATACAAAAATCCAAATTGCGCCAGGATTGGTCTGTCCGCGTAAAGAAGACTCGTTTCACGGGAAGATACGCTCCTCAGACAGATAATGGATCATATGCTACTCATATGGGTGGACTGTTGTATTCCTATGGCAGAGAAAGGGTTATGGTTCCTAATCTACACATTCCTACTGATGTAAAAAGGCAGAATAAGCCTTCTTCTTCTTCTGGTAATCTTCCTGATTTGCGTGATTTCTTGATCCAGAAATGCGAAGACAAGGGATCTCTTAATATGTCTATCACACCCCCTAGAGGACATTGTTGTAATAGTCATAAGGTTGTAATTAACTGTTGCTGTTCTAAAGCAAAAAGGTCAGTGTTCAACTGATTGAACTATTCTTTGTCATTACAGGAAGAAGAACCAATATTTGCTTCAGTAAACATGGCTTCGCATATTCCTAGAGGAAGGTCGAGTTCAATACGTCATCCCTCTAGAACTCTAAGCCAAAGAAGATTTGACAGACTCATCGAGACTTTTGAAGAAGGTATTTTTCGAAACACTCGCTCGAGGTCACGACAATCAGCTTCATATTCTTCAGATTCTGACACTGGGAATCGCCAGTTTTCTGAAGCAGATGCTGAAAGTATAGATTCAATCTCTACAAAGATCTATACTAATCCCTCAGTGGCATCTAGAGAAATAGGATTTTATGCTGTTGGAGACAAACATGAAGAAATTTCCCCATCAGGAAGTACTGAACAACGCATCACTGCATTGGAAATATCACTTAAAGAAATGCATACCATGATGGAGAGTATGCACCAACTGATAGTGACTCAACATACAACTGCATTGGAAACACCTGTTCCTCCGACTCAACTACGTTTGGGGGTAGACATACCACCAGCCAATGCAAGCCAAGAGCCTATTCAAAATCAAGAATCAGTCGCTCCTCAACCTCTTAACCCGGAGAATGTATTACCTCCTATTGGAGTTACAATACATCCAATCTCTCACCTTTCTGCTGTCCCTTTCCCATCTGAAGATCCAATACAAGCAGTTCAAGAATTGAAAGCCTAATTTGATGCTTTGAAACATAAAAAATAGCTCAAGAAGTTGGGAATTAACCAGCCATATCCAGCTGTCTGGGATGAGATCTTTTTCCCACCAAAATATAAACCACAGGCTATGGTCTTGTTTGAGGGAAAGACGTCACCAAGCCAGTATATGAATTACTTCAGCATGATGACGGTATTGTTGCAAGGAAATGATGCCCTTCTCACTCGTGTGTTTAAAGGCTGTCTGTCTGGAGTAGCTTACCAATGGTATCATAGTCTACCTGACAACTGCATTACTTCTTTTGAAGATTTCAAAACTTTATTCTTCACTCGATTCTACGAGGGAGGAAAGGACATATCTATGTCATCACTCATTGAAGTAAAGAAGAAAGAAAAAGAAAATGTTCGTACTTTTATTGAACGCTTTCGTCAGGATACCTTACAGATGCCTCCTGGAGTTCCAGATTCAGTCTTGGTGGACATTTGCAGAAAGAAACTACTCCCACTGATCTCAGTATTCACGGGACCATATCAGTTCCATGATTGGCCCTCATTTATCATATCGGCAGTAGCCGCTGAAGATAATAGTCGGAAGGCTCGTGACAACGGAATCATGATCTCTACCTCTGATAAAGGGAAGCGTTCATCCTCCAATAATGACAATACTCATAGTTCAAAAGGAAAGGAAGCCCTGGCAATCAATATGTTCAGACAAAATACTCCGATAACTACGCAGACGAATTCTGGAACTTCCAAACCTAAAGAAGAATATTCTTTTGACGACAATGATATTCCAAGCATATTTGATTGTCTAGTCAAAATTAGAAAGCTTACTCTACCAGAGATAAAGTGTCCAAATAAAGTTGGCAGTACAGATAATCCTAAGTACTGTATTTTTCATAGATATATACATCACCCCACAAAGGCATGCTATGTACTGAAAAGAAAAATCCAAGAGTTGATCGATGCCAAAGCCACCACTTTGTGTAATAAAGAGAAGACGGTCACTGCAAATATGATCTCACTCTAATTTGGCAATTTTCCCCCTCAAGAAGTACCAGATGGTGTGGTACCTATTCCATGGGTAATGATGGATATTGTTAATTTCCCTCCTACCAGGGGTCAAAGTCAAGATTTAGTACCCCTAACTATCAAGCGTGGGGAGATCATGTGGGTTTACCGTGATCTAGTATCAGAAATTGAGAAAGAAACTAAAGCTGCTAAAGCTAAGTCTAAGAAGAATTCAAGATTTAAACCATGTCATATGGTTGAAATGTCCCCGGAATCGGAAAAAGAGGCTTTAGCAACCGGAACACGGTCAGGAAAAGCCTACCTCAAAGAATATGAAGGGAATCAGGAAGAAGCAATGGAAGACACTTCAACTATCAAACCTCCAGAGTCTGAACCTGTAATACCAGAGGCAGGTCCTTCTAAATCAATTTCTGTGGACAAAGGTAAAAAAAAAGGAGTTTATTTCGATAAACCTCTGAAGAACATTCAAAAAAAAGGTTTAGAGAAACCGTATAACTTCGACATCATGGCTCAGTTGGCTAATACTCCAGCCAGATTGTCCATTTTTGAGCTACTTCGTTTATCCAAAGACACTCGTCAAGCCTTGAGTGAAGCATTAATGCAAGCATATGTATGCTTGACTCATCTCAAGTCTCCTGATAAAGATCCTGTGGCATGTCCTCAATGCCATAGTATGATCGAAGCAATCCCTAACATCACTTTCACTCAAGAGGATATGTTGTTGAAGCATAACAAACATGACAGACCTCTTTATTATACAGGATACATCGACTCTATTGAGGTAGACCGAATTCATATAGATCCGGGATTATCAATCAGTATTATCCCTCATAGTCTGCTAAGACCATTGAGAATTCCTACCAGTGAATTGGCTCACACTACCACTACAATTATGGGCTTCAATGCTAGGAAAAGCAGACCATTGGGGAAGATTCGTCTGAGAATCCAGATTGGTGATCTTAGATCATTGGCTACATGCTATGTCATTGATTCGGAGGTTTCTTACAATATTCTATTGGGTAGACCATGGATCCATGGTCACAATATTGTTCCTTCAACTCTACATCAATGTTTCAAATATGTAGATACTTAAGGAACAGTGAAAACATAATTTGTTGGTCTCAATCCGTTCAAAGGAGTTGAATCCTACTATTCTGATGCCATATTGTACACTCAAGACTATATGAAAGAGGTGTCATGCAAAATGGAGGAAAAATTCCACCATAAGCCAGGAGAACCATCTATTGGGCAACCTTTGTCGATCCAAGTGAAAGGGCGGATTACCCGTCGAAAAGTCTTAAAACCTATGACTATTCACTTGGGCAAAACAAAGTCGGGAGGAGGAAATGATCCTCTAGTGATCAATCTGACCAAGAAACCTCCACCTTTGGTCATTGACCTTAGGCGCAACAAGCAGTTAGCTGATGTAAATATAATCGGGGACGTGTTTGCTGATGATAATAAAGATTCTTTTTTCCAGTATACTGACGCCCAATTAACGAATTTTCTCCTCATAAAGATATAGAACCCATAGCACAAAAATTCTTGGAAGCTATATACTTCTATCATCCATATGTGTGGAAAGTAGCATCAACATCTAATGTCATCATGACATATGGGCCACATGAAGATGGTGTCTTTATTGTTCCACCTATTCACAACGATCAGCAACAAATAGTCTTCGATTGAATGTAGAATAGACCGATTGTACAAGAAGAATCTCACGAGTCTGATAATGGGAAAATACAGATCCACAGATATAGCCCACAGGCTTTAAAGATTATGCAAAACATGGATTATGATTTGAAGCTGAAGCAAGGTCTCAATTATGGAAAAGGCAGACGAATACCGTTGCATGGTGATCTTTACTGTCAACGAACTAGTTTAGGGTTAGGGTATACCACATCTCTTGCAACTCCAAACAGCTCTGAGTCAAGTGATGAGACCATTTCCCCTTCTCAAAATGATTTGTCATTTTCTGATTCAGATGATAAATTTGAACTAGGATTATCTGTAAATATGGTGTTGACAGATTCCTTGGAAATAGAGGAAAAAGAATCTGAACCATTTGAAAATAAATCTTGGGCACAGCAAATGGATACACAATGGGAACTCCGGTTCGAACAAAAAGAACCACCCACTGAAGATAAGGTTATCCAAGTTAATGTTGGGGAAGAATTTTCACCAAAGCCGATATTTATCAGTAATAATCTTTCTGAAGAAGAAAGAGAAGAAATGATCCAGCTGATAAAAGAATATATCGATGTCTTTGCTTGAAATTATGAAGATATGCCAGGTCTTGATCCAAAAGTGGCTACCCATAAACTCAATATATTGTCTAATTCAAAGCCTGTAAAGCAACAACAACGCCGGTTCTGCCCAGATATGATGGATGCCATTGAAGCTGAAGTTAAGAAATTAATAGCCTGTGGTTCATCCAGGAAGAACAACATCCTGATTGGGTCGCTAATGTTGTCCCAGTTATGAAGAAAAATGGAAAAGTGCGTGTTTGCATCGACTTTCGAGATCTAAATGCGACCTGCCTTAAAGATGAGTTTCCTCTTCCCATTACAGACGTCATGATCGATAATATGTGTGGTTTTGAGTGTATATCTTTCATGGACAGATTTTTAGGATATAATCAAATTAAAATGAAACCTGAAGATGAGAAGCATACTGCTTTTCGTACACCGTTAGGAGTATACTACTATACAGTCATGCCTTTTGGATTGAAGAATGCCGGGGCCACATATCAACGAGCTATGAGTAACATATTCTATGAGCATTTACGCAAAATGGTGGAATGTTACGTAGATGATATTGCTGTCAAAAGCTGTCTCAAGGATAATCATATTCAAGACTTGAAGACAATATTTGATTTGATGCGCCAATATCAACTCAAAATAAACCCTACAAAGTCCTTTCTAGGTGTATCCAGTGGCAAATTTCTGGGATTTGTCATTACTGCTAAAGGCATTCAAGTTGACCCTGATAAAGTAAAAGCTATCCTAGAAATACGACCGCCCCATAATCTCAGATAACTTAGGGGATTTCAGGGTCGTCTAGCTTATATCAGGAGATTCATATCCAATATCTCTGGAAGATATCAACCTTTTTCTCGTCTAATGAGGAAAGGTGTGTCATTTGTATGGGACGAAGCTTGTCAACAAGCATTTAATGACATCAAACGCTATCTTACTAATCCTCCAGTTCTGGTGTCTCCTGTCATAGAAAGACCATTTTTGCTATATGTTCTAGCAATGGATCATTCTTTCGGGGCTCTCCTCGCACAGAAGAACAATGAGGGCCATGAACAGCAATATACTATCTAAGCAGGATGTTGGTCGGAGCAGAACACAGGTATAACCCAGTGGAAAAAGAATGCTTCGCCCTAATGTTTGTCATTCAGAAGACGTGATATTACGTGACAGGCCAAACTATTTATATCATATCCAGAATCAACCCACTTTGGGTATTGATGAATAAGCCAAGTATTCTTAATTCCTGACTCGCGACTTGGGTAATGTTATTGACACCGTATGATATGGTGTACGCCCCTCAGAAATCCGGAAAAGGTCAAGCTTTGGCTGATTTCTTAGCTGCCCACCCAATTCCAGAAATCTCCAAATTATATAATGACATTCCCGACGAAGTTGCAGAATGTAATTTGGCAATGGAAGGTGATACATGGCAGCTATTCTTTGATGGTGCTTCCAGAACTGGTCGCAAGGAAAACGTGGTTTCAGGGGTAGGGATTGTTCTGGTGACTCCCGATAAACTCATTATTTATCGAGCATATTCTCTTAGTGAACCATGCTCTAATAATGTGGTAGAGTATAATGCTCTATTAGTTGGACTTCAAGTTGCTAAAGAATTGGATGTTGAATACTTGGAAGCTTTTGGTGATTCTCAACTGATCGTCAATCAGGTCAGAGGAATATATGAAGTCCATAATCCCGATCTCATTCTTTATCACCGAACAACAATCGAGATAGCAATGGCTTTTAAAGGATTCTTCTTAGAACATGTTCCTCGATCTCAAAATTTGGAAGCTGATGCTTTGGCCAGTCTAGCTGCAGATCTAGCTATTCCTGTAAGAGGGCATAATTCCGTGATCCTTCTTAACAGAGATTTATTTTGTGTGAAAAATAATTTTTACATAGAACGCAGATATGTTATAAACATGGTTCCTCCTAAGAGAGATTGAAGAAGTCCCTTTATAGACTTTGTGTCATATAGAATCTTACCAGAGGATCCTAAAGAAGCAGCATCTATCAAAAAAAGATTGCTACGTTTCTATTTTGATGCTTCTTCACAAAGTTTGTATCGCCGAACATATGATGGACTATTGTTACGATGTCTTTCTGGTGATGATGCAAGGCGGGTTATCCGAGAAGCTCATGATGGAGTATGTGGAGCACATCAACCCGGTCCTAAGTTATAGGATCGTATCAGGAGGATGGGCTACTACTGGCCTACTATGATTGCAGATGCCGTAGAATATGTAAGAAAATGCAAAGCCTATCAGGTTCATGCAGATTTCATACATTAACCTTCTGAATATTTATATCCTACTATTTAATCATGGCCCTTTGAAGCATGGGGTATGGATATAATTGGTCCTATTCATCTTTCATCTTCTAAAGGACATCGGTTTATATTAGCTATCACTGATTATTTCTCCAAATGGGCAGAGGCAATTCCTCTTGCTGAGGTAAAGACATTCAATGTGATCAGGTTTATCAAGCATCATGTAATTTTTCGCTTTGGGATACCCCGAAGGATAATTCATGACAATGGGCCTCAATTCACCAGTCAAGCGTTTCACCGATTTTGAGATAAAAATCAGATACAAAATGTGGCCTCAACGGCATATAATCCTGCTGCCAATGGTTTGGCAGAAGCCTTCAACAAAACCATTATCAAACTCTTGAAGAAATTTGTCTCTTCGAACAAAAAAAATTGGAACGAGAAATTTGGGGAATGTCTTTGGGCATACCACACAACGGTATGAACACCAACTTGTTGTACTCCATTTTTATTAGTTTACGGGTGTGAAGCAGTTCTCCCTATTGAAATTCAAATTCTATCACTCAGAATAGCAGTAGCTAATGAGATGACTAAGGAAAATAATGATCGTTTAAGACTTCAAGAGCTAGAAGGGTTAGACGAAAGACGCCTTCAAGCTCAACAGCGCATTGAATTCTACCAAGCACGTATCTCCAGAGCTTTTAATCAAAAAGTGAAGAAAAGAGTGTTCAAAGTTGGTGAGCTAGTTTTAGCTATGAAGAGGCCAATGATCATTACACATAAAAGTAAGAGAAAATTCTAGCCCAAATGGGAGGGCCCTTATGTGATTGAAACAACATTTTCAAATGGCACTTACAGATTAGCCAAGCCTAATGGAGATTTGATAATGGCTCCTATCAATGGCAAATTCCTGAAGAAGTATTATGCTTGATCTTCCTTTCTCAATGGAGTATGATGAAGATTTCATTTTGATGATATAATGTGCAAAGATTAGTTGAATCATATTCTATCATGTTCATATTACCTCTGAATAGATATGTTTAACTAATTTGAAACTTCAAAACCTATCATGTCCATATTACCTCTGATAGTGTTTTGTATACAAATTTAGTTGAATCATATTCTATCATGTTCATATGACCTCTGAATAGATATATTCAGTAAAACCAGTTACCGAAAGTATATCATATCCATATTACCTCTGATATCACTTTCATCTTAGCCTATCATAAGTGATGGGTCTACAGAGTCAGAAAATATGTCTTCATTATCTCTGAGAATAACAAATTACATGGAAAAGAAGGAGCAAAAAAAGTACATAGTCCATCATTGTGGAGGAGCAGTTAAATCACGGATTTGTTGTGCTAAAGCAGCCATCCTTTCGTTCCTGGAGTTTAAAATTTTGGTGCGAGCCAGTTCCAGTCTTGCTTCGTCATTACTCAAAAGAGATAGTTCAGACAAAGAATCAACAAAACTTGCATGAATGACACCCACATGTGTCAAGTTATGTTAAGCCGTATTCACTTGGCCCTCCAATACATCACGAACTAGTGATGCTTTTTGAAGTCTTTCCTTTGTTGGAGCAAGTTCAGCTTCCAGTTCTTGAATCCTCACTTCATATCCCTCACATTCGATATGACACTGAGCTAGCTGAGGAATGCTCTCCACCAATACTTCTTGCTCTTTCTCCATCTCTTGTTGCTGTTCTTGAATGAATTTGTTTAAGATTTCTGCCTTCTGAATAAATTTTGAAGTTAGTGAGTCATACTCAGCCTGAACCAAGTCATTGATGCTGCCTCTGGATAATTGCAAATATTCGCTAATGAGTTATTCTAAACCATTAACCATTTGCTCTAGCGCATTAGCTCTGTCAGCGTCATTAAAATTTCTAATTTACGCTATAGTGAGCTTGGAAGACGTCTTCAAAATATCAAAGCGTAGATTCTTCTCTAGCACCATGGATATTAATTCTTTTAAAGTGAGGTAGAATATGCTAGTGTATTGTTCAACTAGCATAGCAAGACTCGAATGGAAGCTGGGAGTGGCCGCAATATCAGTAAATCTCCTTTTTGGAATTACTGCAGAAGATGTTGCCACAGTCGTTGCTTTAACATATAGCACAACAAAAGAAGAGACACCAACAACAGTTGAATTTGTTGGCATGCTCGACGAAGGCGGGATTATATCTGAGAATGTCGCGGATGAGGGATCAACGGCTTCAAGGCACACTTCTTCGACAGTAGTCACAGCCGTTTCAGTAGCTGGATCCGCAACGAAAGCAGAGGTTGTTTCAGCTCCGCCTTCTCCAGAAATGTCTTCGCCTGAAAATAAGATAAGAGAAAGTTAATATCAATTTGATATTAAATTTTCCCAAAAAAAGTGTAAAGACAACAGTTACCTATGGCCGATGGTATGTATATTGCGTTTGTAGCCTGTATAGCTGAATCATTTCTTAATGATGCTAAACAAGCTATCATAACTGGAGAGGAAGGTACACCAACTGACGCTTGAGGGTCATCATGCCAATCATCACCCAAATCTACTCGAGGTTCATCAGGTAGAATCTCACTTGAAATATTTACAGATGAAGGAGGGGCTAGTCCCATTATTTTTCTTGTAAACGATGAAAAAGGCATAGTAATTATTAGAGAACTCGGCCTCGAAGGCGATAGAGAAGCATCACCAGTAACGGTAGTAGATGTAATTACGGTAGCAGTCATTGGCAAAGAATCTCCAGCACTTTCGGCTAGGGCTGTGGAGGCTCCTTCTTTAAAAGGCGAAGGGCGATGAGGGGACATAGAATCCCTAATCTCAGAATCATCCCTAACAAGGGAAACAATAGGTTCACTCCAGGAAGAGGCCCCCTTGGTGGAAGTCTTTTTAGGACCTTTAGTAGTTTGCTTCTTCTTACGATGGGAAGGCTCTTTCTGAGTAGAAGCCTTTCGTTTATTAAAAATTATGAGAGGCTCTGCTGGTGGAGCTGTTACGCCTCTCGGTAATATAAATAAATAATCATCTGCCATAGTAGTTTTATCGCCTTTATCAGAGGAGACAAATGGTATCTCCTCTCTTCGAGTGGATTTATGGGAGGGCATTCTGAAACTTCCATATACATCAAAATCACGATGGAAAGTATTAATGGAGACATAAAATTGTGCGTATGAATGAAGAATGCGCAATTCCATGGAGAGAGAAGTCACAGGTACAGCAAAGGTTGCTTCAGTACAACTCATGATGAAATAATGCCATCATCTAACTCCATCAATAAGTCCACCTTTGAATTTAAAGCTGGTGATGGGATTTCCTACGTGCAACTGATCATATCCAAATTGCCTGGCAAAATGGCCAGGCAGATAAGGTTCCAGGTAGCAGTGATCCTCACTTCTATACAACAGGTGTGAAAGTCTAATACAGACCAACCAGTAAAATACTTCAGGAGAAAGAATAGACTTCCCCTGACCTATATCATGAATCTTAGTCCCCTGCTGATTAATATATATGGGGGAATGATACAAAAAAACTTCTAACCATGGGCAAAGTTCAGTGCTAGTCGATAATCTATGACGCTAGTCACATTCCAAGAAGAATTCTTGTAATTCAACAGGAAGTTATTGCCCGAACCACTGGCAGATCCGGGAGACATCACTTTGGTGTTATGAAGGATTAACTATCCCATCAGTTATAAGAATGGTAATTCCACTCTGGGTTATCCTTAGTGCTGAGTGGTATTGGCCAGCAGTCCATCAGTAATAGCCCTCAGGCCAGCTTGTATCCTGCATACCATGGCAGGGAGTAGGCCCAATCTTGCTCCAAATACCAAACACACTTCCGGCCATAGGGTGTTGCGATGAACATGATCTGCAGACGCAATGCCAGGCACCAACCATCGGCGTAGCCAAATACAAAAAAAGCCAGCCAGTTGAGCTTCTTTTGACAGAGGCTTTCGGCAATGCCTCATATAACTCTAGGCTTTGGTCCCTGCAGGATAACTATCTATATCTTCATTAAGAACACAATTTGGAGCTTCTGTATCTTCAATAAGATCATCTATTGTGTTGGCATTAAGAATACTTAGAGGGTTCAAAGGTTTGTCTTTGCCTTCTACAACTTTGTCCTGCTTGGCATTTCTAGCCTGATGGAAGAAAATGTAAGATACCCATTTGTTAATATGAGCTAAATCAGAAGGCTATCTATAAAATACAGTGCATACAAGATAGTGGCTCATTAGTTCTTGGTATACAGCCACTGTCCGAGGGTTGGTATCCTTCAACTCTCTATTGGTGGGAACGTATTCTTCATAGGGAGTGTCTTCCATTAGTAGTTTTGAGATATCTGCCATCTCATGAAGTGCTAGGCCCAACTCACCTAGTGGAGTGGCGAAAGTCCCAGTAAACGAGTTATATCGCTCCATCAAAGCTAAGAATAAATTTGTGTTGATAGGCAGTCCAACACTAGTAGCACTAACAGCATCAAATAAGTTGATACTTTCTAGCTCCATTTGAAAGTGCGTCAGGGCCTATGCAGTTAATTTGGCCCATCAAAGATTGTGGGGGCTAAGCCATCCACTGGTGCGAGGGTTAACTTTGGGATATATTCCTCCCAGCCCCATGAATTTATTGCAAAAATTTGTTATTTGAAATGGCTGGATCAAAGAAGAGTCTTCACTAGGGACGCTGCCTGGTAGTAAACCTCTGAAGGGCACAATAGGACCTGAGGGACTACTTACGAAGGATCCTCGGTTTAATCTTTTCTTATAGAAGATCTTCCTTGGCTGGCCATGAAGACCAGGAGTCAGATTCCATGCCATCCTTCTGGGATGTGTGACATGAAAGAATGCAGAAATGGGGTAGTCTCTGAACATCTTTGGCAAGTACATAATAGTGCCCTCAATAGAAAATACCCAGTCTTCCTTCTTGGGCTTTGTTTGGGATTGCTTATCAATAGCATCTCCAAATAAGAAAGCTGGTTTCTTATACTCGGTTCCATCTATGTATGTCAAGGGTTCCCCGCTGATCATAGTTAGCAACATTCTTTCTCCTTGGGCCAAGATCAGAATTTCTCTTTCTTTAGGATACTCGTTTCCAGAGATAGGGAAAGTTATATGGGACAAGTCTTCCAAGTAGTTGGAATTTAACATTCCAGTAGCAAAACCCATTACTTCAGCCAGAGGGGGGATCTGTAGGTCCACTGCAAAAAAATAAGAGAATAAGTAAGTTTTACGCTGGAATTTACTTTCAGTGCATAAAATGCAAGGTGTTACATTTGCGCGTAAAATTAATGATGACCACAACTTTACCCAGTATAGGCTTTCTTTTTCGCCAAGAGTAAAAATCTTGCAGTATACGCCAAATTTAACAGTCTAAGTTTTTACGCCAGATTGTAAAATATGGAGTTTTACGCTGACATATTAAAATATGGCCATATTGATAAATCATCTTTGTGCATCATCTTCCTCGAAGAGTACTCTTAGCACAAAAGATAACCTTGCACATAATCGTATAACGTGTGCGAAGGGTTTTTATTTCTCGAAGTTTTACCTGTGATGTCTAGTGCACAGCTAGACAGCGGAGCACTTCATTTAGAACGAGGCTCGCTTGGCCTAGTAGGAGTTGCTCGTGCTTGAGCAGATGAGCGAGATGATGAAGCGGATTGCTTTCCTTTAGCGGTGGAGGTCTATTTTGGTGCCATGGCAGAGATGAAGGATTTTTCAGAAAGAGATGAAGGGTTTTTCTCTCTCATGACCTAGGCCTATTTATAAAGTTCAAATTACTCTTCGAATCCTTAACCAAATCCGATTTTATCGTAGTCAGTTATGATTTGGGACCACGTCAGCAGATAATTTGAATAGGAAGACATATAGTCATGTTGCGTAAATGATCCATCAGATGCTATGATCTATGAATTTACGCACAGAGTAAAGATCCACGCGCAGAGCAAAGATTTATAATTTTATGCTCAGATACTACGGATCTATGATTTTACGCGTAAAACAAAAAAATTAAATTATACGGGACAGATCAGTTAGCAGAATACGCATATATATTGATAATCTGAGTTTTATGCTCGAGAAAGCCAGTTACAAGAGTTTACGCAAAAAATGCTCTTTTATTTTAAAAATCAGCTTACAAACATTGCAAGGGCCTGAAATACACAAATATCAGCGTTTATAAATAGACGACGAGTATTCAATAACTTCTCTTCTTCTTCTTCAGTCGAGAGGACTTCATCAGACGAAGGGTCAAGGAGTTCCCTGAAAATGTCTGTCTTCATTGGAGATGACTTTTCTTCCTTGGCCATTGGTAGTTCATTCGAAGTTTAGCCAGGATCTTTTACATCTAGTTCAGGGATGGCCTGTTCGGCGGATATTTCCTGCCCTGTCTCGAGAATCTTTTGAGAAGCCATTTTTGAAGATGATGTTAGGAACAGATGTTCTTCGTATTTATAAAGGAGAAATGATGGTTCAGAATTCTATCTGACTCCTTGTCAAAACAACATGACAATTAGATTTTCAAGACAATTTAATGCTAAAGAGTTTTTACGCATCTTCCTTTATGCGTAAAAGTTGGAACGTGACTGGATGCATATTTATCAGAGTTTGCGTAAAAATTACTCAAGCATGTCGAAGCTACGTATTACCAGACTTTCTCACAGCAATATGGCAAATCAATAGTGCGTAAAAGAAGACAAGTTTATTAATCTTGATTACATATGATGGAAATCCATTTTATAAAGGATTTTTCATTAATATTCAAGATCACGATTACATATGATAGGAATCTATTACGCTAGGTTCTCATCTGATAGAGATCTTCATTTCTTCTTCTACAGCACTTCTTCAGCTCCTATACGCTGGGTGCCAAGAAAATGATCAATGGCGGAAGGATACAGAACTGGGCATTTAAGCCCACCCTCCATACGTCATCGGCGGCCATGCTTAGAATTGTGATTGGGAATCAGACCCAACATAATACTGGAAAACACGACCGAGCTGTACCACATGATCCAGCTTCATAATAGGGGAAAATACAACTAGCAAGCTGTGTGGTCTAATGCGACCCTTCCTCTCTCTTTGACGAATTATCATATAAAATCGTTGATTACCTCGAGCAAAGGAAGCTATGATATCCCTCCATGGTCCATCATTGTAGAGAATATTTGCTTGAAGATGTCTCTTTTTATGGCTCCTTACATGCTGGAAGAGCATAATCTTCTTCTTTCTCAGTTCAGCCCAATGAATTTCAGCAGTCATCTTTATGGTGAAGGAAGTATAGAAAATTAAGTTCATTTGCTTGCCCTTATATAGGCAGAAGAGAACATACAAATTCTAATGACTTCTTAAATATAGCTGGAAAAAAATATAGTCTTGAAGAACGAGTCAAATTTGACCATTTCATGCATCATTCAAAGTATTTAAAATTATGAGAAATTTGAAAACTTTGAAGGGGGTCATGTAGAAGCATGAAATATGCTGGAGGATTGTTCGCATATTTTACAGTCAAAACCTCCAACATACATGAAGTCCCTCTCTGCGTAAAATAGAGTTTTAAGGTTGTTTGGCGTAAAAAAGAGCTTCAGAGCTGTCTGCGTAAAACAGAAGCTTTAAGGTTGTTTTGGCGTAAAATAGAGCTTCAGAGCTGTCTGCGTAAAGCAGAGCTTCAAGGCTGTTTTGCGTAAAAGGTTGCTATACCTTCCTGCGTAAAGTTTAAAATACCTTGTTTTTAATGCAGCGTAAAGTTGTACGAGGAACTCTTCGTATTCCTTGGATGAATTTGTCAGTTAAATCAGTGAACCTAACATTCGATAAAAGTACTGCACGATAATCGAGAGAACAACTATGATGATGATTTTGCACAGAGACCCAAGTTGTCATTTTGTGACATATTTTTTGATACAAGCCATTTTTACGCATTCAAAGGAAGAAAAATGGAGTCTTCTGAATATGCTGCCTATTCTACATTGATAGAAATAAGTTTTTACGCTCAAGATAAGACAAAATCAGATGCCACGTCAAAAGCTGTTTCTTGTACAGAGCTCGAGGCATATCTCTGCATTTAATGCACGAGATTGAGGCATACCTCTGTATTTAATGCACGAGATTTTGTTCTATTTTTTAAAATTTGTCATGACTGGGAAAGCTAAGACTGTGACTAATACGCTCACATCACCATCCTTGCATTTTACGCCAACCAGGCTATTTTCAACTATAGGAGTACGCCGTATGCTATCTCCTTGAAATATGCCTACTCGGCTATATTTGTAAAGGTATGTTGATAAGGCTATTTAGCCCAGAATACGCTCAAGACCTCAGTCGTGAAGGATAATTGGCTATTTTATGCTGGTTATCTATTATTCTTGAATCATCAAGTTTTACGCAGGGGCAGTTACCTACGTGGCTTACATGCCACGATCTTCGAGAAGCAGTTATGCGCGTTACCTTATAAAGGGATACATGTCATATGCAGATTTAGAAGATTATTTGAACGTCGGTAGCAGTTGTCATAACCGTAACGTAAAGGAGGCAATCTTCTTCACAGTTTGGCCTTTTACGCCAACAAGACAGTCATTTTGTTTTTACGCCAACCAGGCTATTTTCAACTATAGGAGTACGTCGTATGCTATCTCCTCGAAATATGCCAACTCGGCTATATTTGCAAAGGGGCAGTTATCTACGTGGCTTGTATGCCATGATCTTCGAGAAACAGTTATACGCGTTACCTTATAAAGGGATACGTGTCATACGTAGATTAAGAAGATTATTTGAACGTGGGTTGCAGTTGTCATAACCGTAGTATAAAGGAGGCAATCTTCTTCACAGTTTAGCCTTTTACGCCAACAAGACAGTCATTTGGTTTTTACGCCAACCAGGCTATTTTCAACTATAGGAGTACGCCGTATGCTATCTTCTCGAAATATACCAACTCGGCTATATTTACAAAGGGACAGTTACCTATGTGGCTTGCATGCCATGATCTTCGAGAAGCAGTTATACGTGTTACCTTATAAAGGGATACGTGTCATACGTAGATTCAGAAGATTATTTGAACGTGGGTAGCAGTTGTCATAACCACAGTGTAAATGAGACAATCTTCTTTACAGTTTGGCCTTTTACGCCAATAAGACAATTATTTTTCTTTTAAGCCAACCAAGCAGGTTTTGATTGATCTCTATAAATAGAGATCCTTGGTCACAGGAAGGAAAGGAGGAGGAGAATTGGGTTTTGCTGACAACTTTGGCAATAAAAATTCAATCATACTTGCAAGTTTCCTTTGGCCGACTTTTGCCTTTAGTTCAGAGAAAGTTTGAAGCTTCTTCTACAACACTTCTTCATCATCGTGTAGTCCAAGGAACAAAGTGATCGACTGCAGATCAGACTTCCATAGCAATACTTCCCCAGAATCATTTTATTGTACTTAATATCCTCGTATAGGATTATTTGTACTTTTCTCTTTTCTCGTTTGTAAGCAAAAGTTTCGTATAAACATTTTTGTTTATCCAAACAGTATCCTTCATGTCCGGGGTAGTCTCCAGACTAGCATCTCCTAGAGCCTCCCCCTGGGGACCATAAAAAGTGGGGTACTATATGTCATTATCAACTGCCATGATTTTTTAGTCAGAAAGGAACAAAGTAACATATAAATCTCACAATGCTATACAATCTAATGCGAAAATAATATAATACATAGTAGATAAAAATGACAAGTGAACATAAAAATATAGAATACCTGTCTACATGCTCTAACTACGTGTGGAACGTATAAATAGAATACTATCAAGCATGTATGGGCTAGATCGGGAATAAGGCATATCATGATGATAATCCGGTCTACGGCGACAAGCAAGGCAGCATCGGCAGTGGCAGTAACTGCAGTAGTTGCAGCAACGGCAACAGCAGCCTGGGTCGGTGGTTCAGGACATCGGGGAGGTCGGGGTCGGCCTGGCAGTGGTGGTTGGCGGTTCTAGAGGTGGTGGTCCGGTCTGGAGCAGTCGGCTTGGCAAGAGGTCGAGTGATGATGATGGGGGTGTCGGGTTTGAAGATAGGGATGTTGATGATGGTAACATGATGGTGGCCAGGCGGTGGTGCAGGCGGTCTGGGAGGGTGGTCCGGCGACAACGAGTTAAGGTGGTAATGGTAGGTGTCCGGTCGGGAAGGGCAGGGGGTGCTCGGGTTAGATGGAAGAGTTCGGCTAAGGTTATTTGATGGTGGTGGTGGTGTTTATGATTTTAGGGTTTTTAATGAATCAATATAAGCCAAATTGGACAAGTATTAGTTGTATTTGATAGCTTTGTAAACCTTTTGTAAGCCATGTACTCAATTATCATTATCAATAAAGAGAAGCTTTTTAGTATATTCATTGTGACTTTAATTTGTTTGCTTAATTTTGCCGTGAAGTCATTATTTTTTAGATATACCATGCTTTGTCTAGCTTCTTATCTTATTCAAGTGTACTCTAGGCTTGTACGGCATCACACCCATGGCTACTTTCGGTTCTTCGGAATCGATGCGTGATAACTATAGCCAACAAATAAACATATTTCTTCCTTGTCATCCAGCTTGGACCTTATTGCATCAGGAATGTGCATAGGTAATACTCCCAAAGATTCTTAAGTGTTGAACATTTGGCTTCAATCCATACCATGCTTCATGAGGTGTAATATACTGTAGACACTTCATTGGTGATCTGTTTATCAAGTAAATAGCATAAGAAATAGCTTCTGCCCCAAGAGCTTTGTCCAGCTTCTTTCTATTAAACATAAACCTCACTATGTCCATAATGGTGAGGTTCTTTCTTTCACAAACACCATTTTGCTATGGTGTATATCTGGCAGTTAGTTGTTACTTTATTCCATGATTTCAAAAAAATCTTTCAAATTTATTTGGAAGGTATTCACTACCATGATCAGTTCTTAATGTTTGAATATGAAGGCCAAAAAAAAATTTCAACTTCAGCTTTGAAATCTTTAAAGGCTTGGAAAGCATCAGATTTTTCTTTGAGCAAATAAATCCATACTTTTCTTGAATAATCATCAATAAAGGAGATGAAATATTGATTACCTCCATGAGATATAACTTGCATTGGTCCACACAAGTCTGAATGAACAAGTTGAAGTGGCTTCTTGGCTCGACAAGTGGATTGCAACAAAAATGAAGATTTATGAAGCTTTCCGATTTGACAATCTTCACAAACATCATCAGAGGAATAGATTTGAGGCAGCCATTTGACCATCTTCTTTGTCACTAATTGTCACCCTCACTTTTCCAGTTAGGGATAGTGTAAAACTTCTATTTCTAAAAATTATATTTTTTTATTATAATTAATAATTTAATTATGGTAATTATGTGCTAAATAGGAGAAATAGATTTTTATTAATTTTTAATTTAGGTGTTGGGGCACTTAGAGGATTTATGGGATCATCAGGAAATTTTTGAAATTTATTTCATGTAGGAGACTCCTTGAGCAGTTGCTAGCTTAACGGTGTGCATTATTATAATCTAGAATTTTTTTATGACTATATATATATATATATATATATATATATATATATATATATATATATATATCTTATTGGAAAAGTACTATAAAAAGATTAAAAAAAAGAAGAAGAAAAGAATTAATAATATAATACTAATAATAACTATACTAATAATAATACTATTCCAACAAAGCAACTTACTAGCAAACACTTAGCAAACCACCTTCCCATTCCAACAAAGCTACAGCCGCCCACTAGGAATTCCCACAACCCCCTTGCTTGCAAAACTACATAGCACACTTTTAATTAGAACTATTAAAATACTAATACTAATAATAACCATTACTAACTTTCCAAGCAAACTTAAGCAAACTACACCAACCATCCCATTAGCAAACACCACCCGCCCAAGCCCATAAACAGCCACCCACTGCCTTCCTTTGTGACCCGCCCATACAAATATGCAGCCAATGGAAAGTAGCAACACCACCCGCACCATTAAACCACTTACGCGAACAACCCCCCTTTCTCCTATTCATATATATATATATATATATATATATATATATATATATATATATATTATTTCATAAAATCCTAACCTAAAATCTCCATACCCCCTCTTCTCATGTAGAGCTGCCACCGCAGCTAGAAAACCCCGCCAGGCCGTCCAAACAAATCCCGACGACCCGACCTCGCGCACTGCAGATTCCCACACGAGATACCTTCGTTCCGGAGTTGTTTTTTGTCGACTCGCTCAACCAAACGCCGTTCTGTCTTCACCGGTATGCTCACCCCTTAAACCTCTTCCATATTTGTATAATAACAGAACTCGAACAACGTGTACTCATAGGCGAAAATAGCGCCCAAGTTGGCACGAACCGACCGAATTCTGGGATCGCAGAAAACTAAGGTGACCACCCATGTTGCCGAGTTCGTATCTCCCACCACAGATATCCGAATTTGGTGATTCTTTTTGATATATGTAGAACACTTGACCTACTTTATTTTCGGTTAAATAAACCTAGATTATTAGCTGCTGTGGACAGAATTAAATTTGTCACAAAATCCTGCGAACTAACTTTTTTCAGAATTCTAAAAGTTGTGAAACGGAGCGCGGCCGGCCAAACGGGACCGCCCCACCGTGTACCAAGTGTATCGAACGGTGCACGCAGTGTAACCGAACACGTAAAAAAGTTATGGAGACTGATTCGGACGCGTGTGCGTGCCGGAATCAGCCCGTATCCTCGGACACACCCCGTATCGCAACTTTTATAGAAGTCGCGCGTATTTTGTGCACGCTTGTCAGATTGTGACAAAACTTGTGCCAATGGACTCGTGGTAACGCGCTGGTCCTATGACCCAATTTTCACGCAATTCTGAGATGGTTGACCAAATTGCTAATTGGCGGGCCCCACAGTTGACTTTTTGGACAAAATTGTGTTCGGCCCATCGGAATCCACATTTAGATATACCGTTGGGTTCGTATTAACATTTATAGTTATTTGACCTATAGTTTATCCCATTTATAGACTGTTATCCTTGGCACGCTTTTCGGTACAAAGTGGGCCATACGTGGACCCCACTTTTATCCAAAATTACTGTTTTGTTCCTGTGTCCAAATTGGACGAAAGGGATGTGCTTTTTAGCTATTTTGCTTATTCTGGGAATGTTGGTGATGTTTATTTCAGCATCCAGAGACGTTCATTCTGAGGCCATAGCTGCTGACTCTTGGTGTTGACATCGTGACACTACATTTTGCAGCTTTCTTGCCAGGCAAGATACGTTGCCAAATTGCTTACAGTATTATGCATGCTTAGTATATTTCTTTATATTTATTATATTTCTGTTTATTTATTGCATGTGTAGTTTCTTTCAGTCATACTATATATTACATATGTTGACACACACTTGACACTTAGTATCATAGAGGACAATCATTAGGCGTATGGGCTTTTAACCACTTTGGTAAACCGTAGTATATAGCTCGCCCTACGGGCATGTGTCGCGCTGGTTGCTACCCCCGTAGTATATCGATTTCTGGAGTCTCGCTGGTCGCTACCCCCGCGGTATGTCGATTTCTGATGTCCATTGACGTGTGTGTGAGTTGTGAGGTAGATCGAGAAACCTATCCTTGCCCATATGTCAAAAAGTTATCCTCATTTGTATTCATATAGATTGTCTTATACAGCGTACTTATTTATTTTTAAATTATATGCATGTTTACTGTATTCAAGTTGGCTCGCTTTTCTGTATCTTGTTACGTCCCTCTGAGGACCTGGTCCTCTGCCAGGTGTATCTGCTCTTGAGTATTTACAGGAGTACGGGCCTGGACCTGACGCATTTCTTTCTGCCGAGGAGGTCTTACCTTCTGAACATCGTTGATTATCTAGCGATGGATTCTTTTAGCTGATACACTTCTGTCTTCACATTATTTTATATTAGAGACTTTATACTCCTCTCTCATTTTAGTTTTGGATATAGTCATTGGTAGTGGATCTGTCTCCACCCGACTATTATTTTGGATATTTCAGACTCCCTATTCTAGTTTAGTATTTATTTTCTATGACTTGTTGTGTGGATGAGATTAGCATATCTGTGACTTGTGACATTATATATACCACATATGAGTTTATATTTATTCTACAGCGTACGTGTGTATTATGGTATCCATATATTGGAGTTGCCATATCCATGCGGCTGGCATACTTACGTGTGCTAGTCCTACGTATTATTGGGACTGGGGTATGACATATTTTTGTGGTGGCCCATGCAGGTCAAGTTAGCCGTTTCGGTTACGTAACTGTACCGAACGGGCCTGCACCTAGGATTATAATTTTAGATCTCATCCACACTTGACTATAACTTACCTTCATTCCAACATGTCCTACTTAAGTGCTTGCATCCTGCTTGATTCATGTACTCTTCTTAATTATTCGTCCATCTCTTGCAGAGAGATGAATTTGCATAACGGGCATGCCGCTACCGGGGACAACACGTCTCCAGGGGACGACGACCAATCACCAGGAGTGACCTCAACAACACCTCTTCTTCCCAGACCGGATGGACTGACTAGCAATCCAACTCCATCAACCCCTTCCACGATACCTAATGGGACTTTTCCAGCTCCACTAGCACCGCAAGATAGCCAACGCAGATGTTCCAATTCTTTCAGACGATAATCCAGGAACAGAGGCAGCAAACAGCAGAGCAGAGGCTAGAATTTCTGGCAGCACTTGAGAGAATGGCTGCACTAGCCCCTGTACCAACCCATGCACTAGTTTCAGTACCACAAGCTCGGGTTGGTTCAGTCAAGGACTTTGTGCAGATGGACCCTAAGATATATAAGGGCAATGAGAGTCCAGAGGAGACCACGAACTAGATTGCCAATACCAAGAAGTTGTTAGAGGCATCACAACTACCTACTGACCTATGTATGATAGACGTGAGGACTCAGTTAGAAGGCAACGCACATCATTGGTGGGAATCAATGGAGCGCCAGTTGGGTACGCGTCAGACTTGGGAACAATTCTTGGAGTGCTTTGAGAGGAAGTACTTCCCGGATACTGTAAGAGACGTATTATACGATCAGTTCCTCCATCTAGAGCAAGGGGACAAGACGGTTGATGAGTATGACGCAGAGTTTAGCCATCTCAGTAAGTACGGCACAATCCTAATACCTAATAACTTGGAAAAGGCTAAGAGGTTTCATCGTGGGCTGACTCAAGAGCTCCAGCACTACACTAGCTCACAGTCTCGGATCTCTTATGCCGAGTTATTGACAGAGGCCAGGATCCAGGAGGCTATCAGTAAGGGAAACGGAATTCAACAGAGAAGTCACCAAGGACCAGTAAGGATACAGCAAGGAGGACCCATTCGATACCCTTTGGCATGCCAGCAACCAGATAGTGTCGCACCATATCCAACCAAGGACCCCCGTACTTGTCACTTTTGTGGTAAGATAGGTCATATTCATAGAGACTGTCATTGTTGGTTGGGGCTGTGCATGATATATGGATCAAGTCACTATCAAACCCGAAGATGTCCTCAGCAGAACCAGAGGTCTATGGCATTAGAATCAGGAACACCGTATACACCCTCAAGTATAGAAGACCAAAGAGACCCGCCACTGCTTCTATAGTCTGCACAAATGGAGGGGACTAGACCCCAGTTGAACAATCAAGGACAAGGATAAGCACTTATTATGGCAAGTATGGGAGAGCAGACACAGGAAGCCGTAGATACAGGTACGACCTTTTAGTTATAATTGTCTTTGCATACTCATAACCCCAATGTGACACAAGATCTTAGATGTACAAATAGATGTAGAATTATATATATGATAGCTTAGCAGTTATGAGGATGTATGTATATTTTACCCAGATGGCATACACGCGATGCTAATGGATGACGTGAGTAGCAGTAGTAGTATTCTTCCCCTATCCTTATCTCGCCCTCTTGGGTGACTCATTTTCTCCTTTTATATTCGTTTCTTATCTCGTGCTTAACTCTTCCTATCATAGTCGTATATTTCGTGCCATTATGAATTGTTTGATTCATATCAACCTCACCCCTATTTTGTTAGTAAAATATAAATGTGTTAGTAATGCTTGATAGCTAAGGATGAGTTCCTAATATATGTATATACACTATAATAAGATCTGTATTCTTTATCAGTTTAACCCTTAAGTAGCACCTTGTAGCCTAGTAGAAATTGTTAGATCATTTGAGCTAGATCATACCCCTAATAGTTAGTCAAGACCTTAAGTGTTTCCCTAAAACTTAGACTATGCCTAGGAAAGAGTTGAAGGCACTTGTTACGAACTGATGACTATGACAAATCGTCGGCGAGGTAGCGACAGTTGCCGCCAGACGATTTTGTTAGAGTAGTCGAATTACTTGCAGCCATACTGGCCAGGTGGCGTGGCAGTATTAGACTATGATACTTGACGGTTATGGAAAAAAGTTATAGTTATGAGATTCCAGACAGGTATTCCAAGATTTTTGACCCAATAAATATAATTGTCTTACAATCTAGACAATAGCTTCAAAGAAGGTGACCACTAGTAGAATTCTTGTAAGTTGGGTAGTGTAGACGAGTTAGAGGACGATAGAATAGTGTATGGACAATAGATGATGAAGTGTTAGAATGGCAGACCATGAGTTTAGGAGTTCTGCTAGACACCAATGTAGTGTAATAGTTATAGTTATCATTATGAAAATGGGTTAGTGTCAATTTCGAGGACGAAATTTTTGTAAGTTGGGTAGAATGTAAAACCCCTATTTCTAAAAACTGTATTTTTTTATTAATTAATAATTTAATTATGGTAATTATGTGCTAAATAGGAGAAATAGATTTTTATTAATTTTTATTTTAGGTGTTGGGGCACATAGAGGATTTATGGGACCATCAGGAAATTTTTAGAATTTATTTCATGTAGGAGACCGCTTGAGCAGTTGCTAGCTTAACGGTGTGCATTATTATAATCTAGAATTTTTTTTATGAGTATATATATATATATATATATATATATATATATATATATATATATATATATATATATATATATATATCTTATTGGAAAAGTATTATAAAAAGATTAAAAAAAGAAGAAGAAGAAAGGAATTAATAATATAATACTAATAATAACTATACTAATAATAATACTATTCCAACAAAGCAACTTACTAGCAAACACTTAGCAAACCACCTTCCCATTCCAACAAAGCTACAGCCGCCCACTAGGAATTCCCATAACCCCCTTGCTTGCAAAACTACATAGCACACTTTTAATTAGAACTATTAAAATACTAATACTAATAATAACCATTACTAACTTTCCAAGCAAACTTAAGCAAACTACACCAACCATCCCATTAGCAAACACCACCCGCCCAAGCCCATAAACAGCCACCCACTGCCTTCCTTTGTGAGCCGCCCATGCAAATATGCAGCCAATGGAAAGTAGCAACACCACCCGCACCATTAAACCACTTACGCGAACAACCCCCCTTTCTCCTATATATATATATATATATATATATATATATATATATATATATATATATATATATATATATATATATATATATATATATATATATATATTATTTCATAAAACCCTAACCTAAAATCTCCAGACCCCCTCTTCTCATCTAGAGCCACCACCGCAGCCAGAGAACCCCGACAGGCCGTCCAAACAAATCCCGACGACCCGACCTCGTGCACTGCAGATTCCCACACGAGATACCTTCGTTCCGGAGTTATTTTCCGTCGACTCGCTCAACCAAACGCCGTTCCGTCTTCACCGGTATGCTCACCCCTTAAACCTCTCCCATATTTGTATAATAGCAGACCTCGAACAACGTGTACCTATAGGCAAAAATAGCGTCCAAGTTGGCGCGAACAGACCGAATTCTGGGATCGCAGAAAACTGCGGTGACCACCCATGTTGTCGAGTTCGTATCTCCCACCATAGAGATCCAAATTCGGTGATTCTTTTTTATATGTGTAGAACACTTGACCTAGTTTATTTTTTGTTAAATAATCCAAGATTATTAGCTGCTGTTGACAGAATTAAATTCGTCACAAAACTCTGCGAACCCACTTTTTCCAGAATTCTAAAACTTGTGAAACGGAGCGCGCCCCGCCAAACGGGACCGCCCCGCCATGTACCAAGTATACCGAATGGTGCACACAGTGTAACCGGACACGTAAAAAAATTGCAGAGACTGATTCGGACGCGTGTGCACGCCGGAATCAGCCCGTATCCGCGGACACATCCCGTGCCACAACTTTTGTGGAAGTCACACGTATTTTGTGCACTCTTGTCAGATTGTGACGAAACTTGCGCCACTAGACTCGTGGTAACGCGTTGGTCCTATGACCCAAATTTTACTCAATTCTGAGACGGTTGACCAAATCGCCAATTGGCGGGCCCCACAGTTGACTTTTTGGACAAAATTGTGCTCGGCCCATCGGAATCCATATTTGGACATACCGTTGGGTTCGTATTAACATTTAGAGTTGTTTGACCTATAGTTTGTCACATTTAGAGACTGTTACCCTTTGCATGCTTTTCGGTGCAAAGTGGGCCATACGTGGACCCTACTTTTATACGAAATTACCGTTTTGCCCCTGTGTCCAAATTGAACGAAAGGGATGTGCTTTTTAGCTATTTTGCTTATTCTGGGAACGTTGGTAATGTTTATTTCAGCATCCGAAGACGTTCATTCTGAGGCCGTAGCTGCTGACTCTTGGTGTTGACATCGGGACACTACATTTTGCAGCTTTCTTGCCAGGCAAAATACCTTGCCAAATTGCTTATAGTATTTTGCAGGCTTAGTATATTTCTTTACATTTATTGTATTTCTGTTTATTTATTGCATGTGTAGTTTCTTTCAGTCATACTATATATTACATATGTTGACACACACTTGACACTTAGTATCATAAAGGACAATCATTAGGCGTATGAGATTTTAACCACTCTGGTAAACCGTAGTATATAGCTCGCACTACGGGCGTGTGTCGTGCTGGTCGCTACCCCCGCGGTATGTCGATTTCTGGAGTCTCGCTGGTCGCTACCCCCGCGGTATGTCAATTTCTGATGTCCATTGACGTGTGTGTGAGTTGTGAGGTAGATCGAGTAGCCTACCCTTGCCCATACGTCAAAAAGTTATCCTCATTTGCATTCATATAGATTGTCTTGTACAGCGTACTTATTTATTTTCAAATTATATGCATATTTACTGTATTCAAGTTGGCTCACTTTTCTGTATCTTGTTACGTCCCTCTGAGGACCTGGTCCTCTGCCAGGTGTATCTGCTCTTGAGTATTTGCAGGAGTACGGGCCTGGACCTGACGCATTCCTTTCTGCCGAGGAGGTCTTACCTTCTGAGCATCGTTGATTATCTAGCGATGGATTCTTTTAGCTGATACACTTCTGTCTTCACATTATTTTATATTGGAGACTTTATACTCCTCTCTCATTTTAGTTTTGGATATAGTCATTGGTAGTGGATCTGTCTCCACCCGACTATTATTTTGGATATTTCAGACTCCCTATTCTAGTTTAGTATTTCTTTTCTATGACTTGTTGTGTGGATGAGATTAGCATATCTGTGACTTGTGACATTATATATACCACATGTGAGTTTATATTCATTCTACAGCGTACGTGTGTATTATGGTATCCATATATTGGAGTTGCCATATCCATGCGGCTGGCATGCTTACGTGTGCTAGTCCTACGTATTATTGGGACTGGGGCGTGACAGATAGTTTGGTAAATTGACATGGGTATTTAATTTTAGGAATAAATATTGAATATTAGTGTGATGATTGTATTAATTATTTAATTATGTTGAGCTATAAATTATTTATGACTTGTATTAATTAATTATTTAAGAGACTTGGGTTATTTATTTTAGTTAGAGAGACTAGCCCAATATTTAAACTTGACACATATGGACCTATTTAGACTTGTCATGACAAATAGTGAACCCAATTTGGACCCAAGTCCATTAGTCATTTCCACTCACTAATTAAGGAGAATTAGTGAATTAGTTTAATTACAATTTGTTAGAGACTTCCAAAAATATACACCCTTAATTATTCCTCATAATTCACCATGTAGGGGTAACTTGGACCTTTGCAAGTGACTTGGGGAAGGGGAGAAGAGGCCGGCCACTATTAGAGGGGGTTTTCCTCTCTCTCTCTCTCTCTCTCTCTCTCTCTCTCTCTCTCCTCATTTGTATTCATTTTTTATCCAAAATTCTAGATCCCCAAATTCTCACATTTCCTCCATCAATTTCCCTCTTAATTCACCTGTATTTCCTTCTCCAATTCATCACTCTTGGAGCTTTGGATCTTGGAGAAGTAAGCAGCACAAGGAGGAGGTGCTTTGGAGCTAGAGATCGTGTCTGGATCGTATCCAATTGTGTTTTTATAGGGAATCCATCTCCCAATTAGTAAATTCGGAATTCCTTTTCATTCTAACACCCAAATCATGCATTTAACCATTAGGAATGACCCTATGGCATAGGGCTACCTATAGGAACAAGTTCTAGGCTAATTGGTTATGTATTGTGAGTTCTATGTTGTAATTTGTGTGCATGTTAGGGTAATTACGAGATTGACACATCAAGTGTGTGTCATGAGACCAATTAGATCTAATTAGACTTAGATCGAGATTATGGGACTAGGTACGTGTCCACAAATGAATACGTGTTGGTCGTATCATGGTATTTTGTGATACGGTGCGACACGGGACCCAATTTTGGGTGTTTTGTATGAATTCTATTCAATACCTATTGTAATTAGCTGTAATAGATATTATTATGTATATTTAATATTTAAGAATATTTATTGTGGAGAATTAAGAGTTTTGACACTTCCTTTGGATGTGTATCATAGGTATCCTATTGATGGACTATAGGTGTTTGTTGAATTGACTAATAATTAGTGTGTATACTAATATAGATCTAGTTATAGATATTTTAATAATATATATGTGCATTTATATATATATATATATATATATATATATATATATATATATATATATATATATATATGCAAGTGGGGGTGTATCCATATGAAGGAAGAATCTGTACACTGTGACTGTGAATTATGCATTGCTCTTGTGCACTATAAATGAGGACTGTGTTCAAGGTATGCTTGTGCTAGTATGTTTCTTATGCAACTGGTGTCAGGTCTGTGTTTTATCAGGAGGAGACAGGGAAGTCCTATGAAAATGGTGTCAAGGCCTGCACAGTGGGTCTGTGCATACAGCACAGTCGGGTTATGGAGTGCCTTGGCAGCAGTTACCTTGAGTTGACATAGCAACATGAGAGAGGGAGAGCTCAGCAATCTTAAGTGTAGTCCAATATCGATAATAGAAGCAGTGGTGTTAGCATAGTGGGAGGAATCAAGAGGGGGTGTTATACTAAAGGTTCAGTGACAGCAACAGTGCATTAGTGCATTGCATGTTGATCATTTGTAGTGTGGGTTAGCAGGAATGGCACAGTGGCAGCAGTAACTTTATATTGATACTAAAATTTAAGTAACAGTGAGCAAGTAGGAGCTTGAGCATTAGATGAACCATAGCAACTTACTGCTATGTTGATCATCAACTGTAAACCAAGATAAAATAGATATGGGGACTCATGCCTGCAGACAATGAGTGATTGCCTTGATCATATTGCTCAAAAGAAAGTGAAGGTGGGGGGAGTTGATGAGTAAATTGAGGTGTCCAGGTAAATTTGTCACTACCGTATTTTCTAGAAAAGGGTATTTTGGTCATTTTATAATTAATTGAATATTGTGCATGTTAAATATTTATTTATTGTATTATTTATTTATTATTAGCAGGTTAGATTTATTTTTGGACTTGTGTTAGTGGACCTAACTAGTTTAGTTTAGACTCATGGACCAACATGTATTAATTCCCTCAACCAAATTCCACCAAATCTCTACCAAATTTCCACCCAATTACTTTTCAAATCACCATTGGAGACTAGAAGAGCAAGGATCTAGAAGGAGAAAGCAAGGATCTACAAAGAGGAGCAAGGATCTACAAGTTGGAAGCTAATTTCACCAATTTTGGAGGTTTCATTGGGAATCCATCTCCCAATAGGTATAATTCAGTTTTTTCCCTTAAAATAGCTTCTAAATCTGAGATTTAATCATGAATAATCAACCCATATGTATGTACTACCCATAGGATTTGGTTTTGTGTTCATAGGAGACCTATGGAGAAAGTTATGGTGCTTTTTGTGTCAATTTTGGGGGAATTTCGAAAATAATTTTTGTTATGTGTGTCAATTGATCCTATAGATCAATTTGGCATATGTTTATGTGTTTGGGGCTAGTGTCGTATCCATAATTGGGTACATGTAGGTCGTATTTCAATAATTTGGTGATACGTGTTATTTTGGAGATTTTTCCTCCGACACGGGACTTTGTATATGTCGTATTTTGACACGGACACATAGATCTATATTTGACACTTTGTTTTGTTCATAAATATTATATATAATTTATTTGTGTCCTTCGGGGTGAAATTGGATGTGTGGTGGACTCGTGTCGCATGCGTATCCTAGATCTAGTGGGATACGGTGTGATACGCTCCAATTATTATGTGTTTATGTGTAGATCTAATTAATTGTGCTTTAATTCTTGAATTATAATTTTGTATGTATCTATATATATTATATATGTATTATGTATATTTATTATAGTGTTTATTGTATCATAGATCTATGTATTATATATGTATTAATAGAATATATATTATGTAGCTTTCTTCTACATGCATTAATATATATGTTATAATATATGTTAGGGATGCAAATATATGTATATATTTTATATAATATATGTGTATGTTTAATTAAGTAATTAGATTATTTATAGTTATTATATGATTATTTATATATATATATATATATGTATGTAGATATATATTTATAAGTGGTAGCATATGTAAATATAATATAGTAGATATATTTATATGTGGTTATATATATAGTTATATTATATATTGTTATGTATTTATATTATTGTATGATTATATATATGTATACATATATGTATAGTTATATATACATATTACTATATGTGTGTGTGTATGTTACTATGTGGTATTTTATACAATTTACTATGTATTAGTATATGTATAGTTATATATAGTTTTATATGTATATTGTATAAATATATATTATGGGTTATATATATGTATTTAAATATATATTGTACAAATATATATGGTGGGTTATATATATGTATTTATATATATATATATATATATATATAGTAATTAATATATATATAAATATGTTCATAATTGCTATTTGTATTATAGTATACTATATATGTATATATTTAGTTGTAGCATATAAATTTATTAGAATAGTTAGTATATTTTAGTTATCAATTGTTATGAGTATCTTTTATATATTATATATTTGTAGGTATGTATGTACGTATATATGTATTAATAGTTAGTGTGTAGTTGGTAGTTAGTATTTTTCTATTAGTACATACAAGAGTTATATTGGATTGATATATGTAATTATTGATGGATAGTTAGTATATATATGAGATTTTGGCAATTACCTTGAGATATCAAGGTAAGTATCAAGATATACCAAGGTATGAGTAGTAGGTATTGGCATAAGTAATAGGATAGTTGTAAACTAATTATGGGTTGGTATTAAGGTGACTAAAATAAGATATATAGAATTATATAAATATTAAATGTATAGTAGTTTATAATTATTGTTGGGTAGTTAGTATAAATAAGGTTTTGAATTACCTTGAGATGCCAAGGTAAGTATCAAGGTATTGGAGGATAATTAAGGTATTGGGTTTGGATATCAAGATAGAGGTTTAGTATTGCGATAGCAAGTTGGTTCGAAACCAAGGTATCCATTTAGCATTTGTAATTAGGATTTTATATATATAATATTGTTTGATATGTACATATGTGTTATATTTATCCCTTGTTTGCGTATTCTGAGATACGGTATCTTAGTATCCTAAGATTTAGTTTGTATGGCCTAGATTCATAGTGTGTGAGCCCAATATCTTTGAGTTAGACTCATGCAACATAGAAATAGGTAGTTGACCATAATTTGACTATAGTTGACCATAGTTGACTTAGAGTTGACCTAGTTTGACTTTTGACTTAGAAATGACTTTATGACCTAGAAAGTTGACTAGTTTAATTTATTTCTCTTCCAAAAACTTGTATTAATGCAATATTTCATATATATGTCTGTGACATCAGTTCGGACATCAATTTTTCATCATTTGCTCTGGACCACAGGCGAGTACATTCTCTGATAGTTTCCATTATTTGATTACAACTATAATTCAAGTATTTAGAAATATTACTTATGATTCTTGACACGATGGTACAAAGAATGGTATTGTTATTGGATCGTCAGTCATGGGATGTTACCTTGATTATGGAGATGGTATCGGATACTGTCCTTGTTGGTATTGGATAACATTGAATATTATAGATTAAACATTGGATACATTGGCTAGTGACGTATCATGATTCGATCCATCATATCAGTCGGGGCGGGGGAAATACCAATTAAATATGCGATCAAGAAACTATCGGCTAGTAGTGTAATCATTGGCTACTAACTAACCATGCAATTCACGTATGGTTGAGTTAGCTCCTTAGTGTAATCATTGAATCTCCCAGGCCGATCACATATTTAGTTAGTATCTCAAATCACATAGTTATTATAGATTCCATTATTCAGTTCATTGATTACCTTGTTCTATTCTGACATTATAGTTCATTCCTTTATTCTTGTACGCATTGATTATATTCTGTTGTTAGTATTGCCTATTCTCTCATTGTTCTTGATTATCAGTTATATCCTCATCGTAGATAGCATCTTCTATTCTACTGCTTTATAGTTTTTGTCAATTAATTGGAACTGCTATTGGATTGTACTTCGCTCCATTTCCTGACTGGAATATATTTTTCAGAGGATCCGGGAGATTGGTGTCCGACATACTACGGACCTCAGCCTATAGATGGTGCAGACTTGGACCCACTAGTTCTGGAGTGACTGTCGAGAGATTTAGCCGGATTCACTAGTTAGCATAGTTAGTTCTCTTTAGCATGTTGGTACCGGATTTATTTCCGGCATATATTTGTGTTTGGATATTATTTCTATTTGTTGTTGTTATATCTTTAACTGCTTAGTTATGTTAGACTTCTGTGATATCCTCTCGTGCCATAGAAATATGATTAAGTATTGTGTTGAATTAAGTTGATTACTCTTCTTGGAGTTGAGATATTATTGGAGGATTATACATTTTGTGAGATAATTAGATAGTATAGTTGACCAAGACAGCGTTCTACCGTCGATGTTGCGGCGTAGGCTGGGCGTTGTTCCCGACTTGCATTCCTACACCGGGTGCGGGTCATGACACATTTTTAGTGGTGGCCCATGCAGGTCAAGCTTCGCAATATTGCGATGTCGTGGTAGTGCGATGACTTAGTTGTACTACTGCGAGCCTACGATAGGATATAGGATACTAGGAAGAGAGAGGGATACTCAATCACAACTAGGAATTCCAATATGAATTGAATCACTACTTTTGATTCCTTCTGAATACTTTTGTCCTTCCTTGATGGTATCTTATCTTGTGTCGAATTGATCTTCTTTGTTTCGATCTGTCTTTAGGATGCCGCCGAAGACTAGATCCCATCGATCGGGAGCAGTTTCGGCGAGGTCTGCCACCTCTCAATCTTCCACTTAGGCAGTAGGGTTTGTAACTCCTACGATATCAGTTCATGTAGGAGTCTCGGCTGCCTTCGGGGGTTCTCCTCCACCTGTTCCGAGGACTACTCCAGTTGCTTCGGAGGGACTTCTACCACCTTCATTTTCAGGAGATACCGCGCCGATGGTTGCACTGTTTAGAGAGATGATGGAATTACAAAGGGCATAGATAGAAGCCCAGCACAGGCAGTCAGATATGATGCGACAGAGTATGAAAAACGCCCATCAGGTAGCTATAGCAGCAGTTCAGAGAGAGGCTCCTCCACAGCCACAGGATACTCAGATCAAGCCAGGCAACATTCAAAATTTCAAGAAGCTTGAGCCTCGAGTTTTCAAGGGTACAGAAGGTATAATCTATGCTGACGATTGGCTTGAAGATATCGAGCGACTCATGAAGGTATCCCGTCTTGCGGAGGATCTGAAGGTTGAGGCGGTAGGACTTCAACTATTCGACGTTGCCCGCACTTGGTTCAGGAATGAGCCAATTCTTACTGATGTGGGGCAATCTTGGGAGATATTCAAGGATCTCTTTAAGAAAAAGTTTTTTGCTCGGACAGACAGCTTGGAATTAGGAAGGCAATTTGAGAGCCTTACACAAGGAAGCATGTCCGTAGAGGAGTATGCCGCAGAGTTCGGGAGGCTGAGCCGATTTGCGGAGTACTTGGTGAGAGAGCCAGAAGTTTGGGCTATCCATTTCCGCGAGGGTCTAAATTGGGAAGTCAAGATTCTCATTCCGTCTTTCTACGAGACATATTCTGAGATACTTTCGGAGGCACGCAAGGTCGAGCGGGAGTGGAACTTGAAGCCGAAGAGGGACCGTGATATGTTTGGGGGTGACAGTAGCAGTGCGGGACCAGCAAAGAGGCCGCGGTTCCAGCAACAGCAGTTTCCAGTACAATTCGGAGCCTATCAGCGGCAATATCAGATGCCAGAACCTATTGTTGCTCCAGTACAAGCTCCAGTACAACAGATACCACAGCAGCCTCAGAGACAGGTGCAACAAGCTCCTCAATGCACCTATTGCAAGAAGACTGGGCACACTTGGGAGATGTGTCGGAAGAGACTTGGAGCATGCTTATATTGTGGATCAACGGAGCATATGGTGAAGGATTGTCTCTGGACAATTCAACGTCCAGGCCAGGATGTCGATCGAGGACAGAGAGGTGGAGTTAGGCGACCTGTAGCACCACAGATTGCTCATCACCCGCAGAGGGAGCTACCTCGGCAGGGCAGAGCATTTGCGATGACGGTCGAGGAGACCAATACTACAGGTGATGGGTTAGAGAGTCTGTTCTTTCTTTCTGTTCCTTTCATCTATTTTGATTGATTGATTCTTTAGTACCTTTTGGATGCTTGTGTTATATAGTTAGTGTAGCTATAGAATACCCTGACAGAGACAACAGTAATAAGACAGAAGACAGGTGGAGACCATGACCATGCATGTTATTCTTTGCATATGACTGTTCTTGGTGAGATAAGACCTTATTAGACTATGATTGTTGGGGGTTTGACCTAGAAGGAGTACGATCACCCTTAAATTTCGAGGACGAAATTATTTTAAGGGGGATAGACTTGTCACTACCGTATTTTCTAGAAAAGGGTATTTTAGTCATTTTATAATTAATTGAATATTGTGCATGTTAAATATTTATTTATTGTATTATTTATTAATTATTAGCAGGTTAGATTTATTTTTGGACTTGTGTTAGTGGACCTAACTAGTTTAGTTTAGACTCATGGACCAACATGTATTAATTGTTAGAATTAAGCCCAACTAGAAAACCCATTAATTAGGAGGATGATTAAATTTATTAAACCATTGGACTAGAAGCTTCCCTCCTTAATTAATTTCTTCATGTGAGGCCCTAAGGGGTATTTTAGACTTTATATAGTAGCTTGAGGGAGGGGGCAAGTGTGGCCTATATAAAGGGGATAAAAACTTTCTCTCTTTTCATTTTTTATTCCAAATCTAGATCTAGAATTCCCTCAACCAAATTTCACCAAATCTCTACCAAATTTCCACCCAATTACTTTTCAAATCACCATTGGAGACTAAAAAAGCAAGGATCTAGAAGGAAGAAGCAAGGATCTACAAAGAGGAGCAAGGATCTACAAGTTGGAAGCTAATTTCACCAATTTTGGAGGTTTCATTGGGAATCCATCTCCCAATAGGTATAATTCAGTTTTTTTCCTTAAAATAGCTTCTAAATCTGAGATTTAATCATGAATAATCAACCCATATGTATGTACTACCCATAGGATTTGGTTTTGTGTTCATAGGAGACCTATGGAGAAAGTTATGGTACTTTTTATGTCAATTTTGGGGGAATTCCGAAAATAACTTTTGTTGTGTGTGTCAATTGATCCTATAGATCAATTTGGCATATGTTTATGTGTTTGGGGCTAGAATCGTGTCCATAATTGGATACATGTAGGTCGTATTCCAATAATTTGGTGATACGTGTTGTTTTGGGGGTTTTTCCTCCGACACGGGACTTTGTACATGTCGTATTTTGACACGGACACATAAATCTATATTTGACACTTTGTTTTGTTCATAAATATTATATGTAATTTGTTTGTGTCCTTCGGGGTGAAATTGGATGTGTGGTGGACTCGTGTCACATGCGTATCCTAGATCTAGTGGGATACGGTGTGATACGCTCCAATTATTATGTGTTTATGTGTAGATCTAATTAATTGTGCTTTAATTCTTGAATTATAATTGTGTATGTATCTATATATATTATATATGTATTATGTATATTTATTATAGTGTTTATTGTATCATAAATCTATGTATTATATATATATTAATAGAATATATATTATGTAGCTTTCTTCTACATGCATTAATATATATGTTATAATATATGTTAGGGATGCAAATATATGTATATATTTTATATAATATATGTGTATGTTTAATTAAGTAATTAGATTATTTATAGTTATTATATGATTATTTATATATATATATATATATATATATATATATGTAGATATATATTTATAAGTGGTAGCATATGTAAATATAATATAGTAGATATATTTATATGTGGTTATATATATAGTTATATTATATATTGTTATGTATTTATATTATTCTATGATTATATATATGTATACATATATGTATAGTTATATATACATATTACTATATGTGTGTGTGTATGTTACTATGTGGTATTTTATACAATTTACTATGTATAAGTGTATGTATAGTTATATATAGTTTTATATGTATAATGTATAAATATATATTATGGGTTATATATATGTATTTATATATATATATATATATATATATATATATATATATATATGGTAATTAATATATATATAAATATGTTCATAATTGCTATTTGTATTATAGTATACTATATATGTATATATTTAGTTGTAGCATATAAATTTATTAGAATAGTTAGTATATTTTAGTTATCAATTGTTATGAGTATCTTTTATATATTATATATTTGTAGGTATGTATGTACGTATATATGTATTAATAGTTAGTGTGTAGTTGGTAGTTAGTATTTTTCTATTAGTACATACTAGAGTTATATTGGATTGATATATGTAATTATTGATGGGTAGTTAGTATATATATGAGATTTTGGCAATTACCTTGAGATATCAAGGTAAGTATCAAGATATACCAAGGTATGAGTAGTAGGTATTGGCATAAGTAATAGGATAGTTGTAAACTAATTATGGGTTGGTATTAAGGTGACTAAAATAAGATATATAGAATTATATAAATATTAAATGCATAGTAGTTTATAATTATTGTTGGGTAGTTAGTATAAATAAGGTTTTGAATTTACCTTGAGTTGCCAAGGTAAGTATCAAGGTATTGGAGGATAATCAAGGTATTGGGTTTGGATATCAAGATAGAAGTTTAGTATTGCGATAGCAAGTTGGTTCGAAACCAAGGTATCCATTTAGCATTTGTAATTAGGATTTTATATATATAATATTGTTTGATATGTACATATGTGTTATATTTATCCCTTGTTTGCGTATTCCGAGATACGGTATCTTAGTATCCGAAGATTTAGTTTGTATGGCCTAGATTCATAGTGTGTGAGCCCAATATCTTTGAGTTAGACTCATGCAACATAGAAATAGGTAGTTGACCATAATTTGACTATAGTTGACCATAGTTGACTTAGAGTTGACCTAGTTTGACTTTTGACTTAGAAATGACTTTATGACCTAGAAAGTTGGCTAGTTTAATTTATTTCTCTTCCCAAAAACTTGTATTAATGCAATATTTTATATATAGGTCTGTGACACCAGTTCGGACATCATTTTTTCATCATTTGCTCTGGACCACAGGCGAGTACATTCTTTGATAGTTTCCATTATTTGATTACCACTATAATTCAAGTATTTAGAAATATTACTTATGATTCTTGACACGATGGTACACGGATTGGTATTGTTATTGGATTGTCAGTCATGGGATGTTACCTTGATTATGGAGATGGTATCGGATACTGTCCTTGTTGGTATTTGATAACATTGAATATTATAGATTAAACATTGGATATATTGGCTAGTGACGTGTCATGATTCGATCCATCATATCAGTCGGGGCGGGAGAAATACCAATTAAATATTTGATCAAGAAACTATCGGCTAGTAGTGTAATCATTGGCTACTAACTAACCATACAATTCACGTATGGTTGAGTTAGCTCCTTAGTGTAATCATTGAATCTCCCAGGCCGATCACATATTTAGTTAGTATCTCAAATCACATAGTTATTATAGATTCTATTATTCAGTTCATTGATTACCTTGTTCTATTCTGACATTATAGTTCATTCCTTTATTCTTGTACGCATTGATTATATTCTGTTGTTAGTATTGCCTATTCTCTTATTGTTCTTGATTATCAGTTATATCCTCATCGTAGATAGCATCTTCTATTCTACTGCTTTATAGTTTTTGTCAATTTATTGGAACGGCTATTGGATTGTACTTTGCTCCATTTCCTGACTGGAAAATATTTTTCAGAGGATCCGGGAGATTGGTGTCCGACATACTACGGACCTCAGCCTATAGATGGTGCAGACTTGGACCCACTAGTTCTGGAGTGACTGTCGAGAGATTTAGCCGAATTCACTAGTTAGCATAGTTAGTTCTCTTTAGCATGTTGGTACCGGATTTGTTTCCGGCATATATTTGTGTTTGGATATTATTTCTATTTGTTGTTGTTATATCTTTAACTGCTTAGTTATGTTAGACTTCTGTGATATCCTCTCGTGCCATAGAAATGTGATTAAGTATTGTGTTGAATTAAGTTGATTACTCTTCTTGGAGTTGAGATATTATTGGAGGATTATACATTTTGTGAGATAATTAGATAGTATAGTTGACCAAGACAGCGTTCTACCGCCGATGCTGCGGCGTAGGCTGGGCGTTGTTCCCGACTTGCATCCCTACACCGGGTGCGGGTCGTGACAAAATTGAAGACTCGAGTAACTGCAGACTTGGGACTATGGTTCCAGTTGGTTCAGTTCATTGGAAAAAATTGATACAAGTGTATCAGTAAGATAAAACTCGGGTTAGGTGTACCTGCACTTGTTCAAGTGTGTTAAGTGTAGGTGAATGAAGTGTGTGATGTGTTTGAGAAGTGAAGGGGGTGTGCATGCATAAGTTAATGCACAGTGCAGTGAGGAGAGGGTATTATGAGTGCAAAGATTAGTATCACAGGTATCAGTTCTATGAGTGTATCAATAGTATAGGAGGATGGGAACCTGGCAGTGAGCTTGTGCATATGTGTGTTTACCTATACTAGTGAGTATGTATCCAGAACTAGGTATCAAGTTAGTGAAACCCAGTGAGTATAAGTGGAGAAATAGTGGAGGTGATATTCAGGTTATTAGATACTAGGATACTAGTTAAGTATTGAATGTATAGGTTGGTATCCTAAGATACTTAGCTAATAGTAAGTTACATTATGATATTGCTAAGTATATGAGTATATATATATATATATATATATATATATATATATATATATATATATATATATATATATATATATATATATATATATATATATATATTACTTAGTGTTAATAACTAGTTTGGACTTGTGATCCCCTTAGAAACTAGGTATGGACATAAAACCAAGGTAACACCTAGTTAACATCTAGTTTGACTAGTATGACCTAAAAACGGTCTAAAATCATATCTTAGTGCATTTTAACTTATTTATCATTCATTACACCAAATTGACATAGTATTTCATATATAGGGTTGTACGACAACAGCTCAAAAATTGAGTTATACTCTTTTGCTCAGGACCAGAGGCGAGTAAATTTCTTTGTTAGTTTTTATTTTATGATAGTGTATATATCACATGTTCTAGAACTGTATACTAGATTCTGACACAGTAATTTCATGGACTGGTACTATATGGATCATGTCAAGAGATGTTATTCCTTATCGTATTCAGCGGGTACTCCTTCACATATATTTTATTGTGTGTATCGGGTGTTGATTTAATGTACTTCGTGTTCACACACTGCTCGTGTTCAGTGTGCCCATATTCGTGTTTGTAACATATTATGATTGGATCCATTGGTATTGGTTGGGGATGGAGGAGTAGGAGTTGGTTATGTGTCACGCCCCAGTCCCAAAATACGTAGGACTAGGAATACGTAACACGCCAGCCGTATGTATACGAACTCCAAAATATGGAAACCATATACACACGTACGCTGTACATGAATATCCGATCCATAGTGGTAATATATGTCACAATAAGTCACACGCAGTTCTATATCTCATCCACAGCACAAGTAATAGATAAATGGAAATCAATAACTGAATATCAAAGAAGCAGTCTCAAAATAGGAATCTCAAAGTATGATAGTCGGGTGAAAACAAATCTACTGCAATTCGACTATAATAAACTACTAAAGAGAGAAGAGAATAAACTCTAATATAAGAATAAATGTCTCGAAAAGAATAACAACTAAAATCTCTAAACAACTGCAATGAATCACATATAATCAGAAGGTAAGATCGCCTCAGACTGATAGGCAGCGTCAGGTCCAGGTCCATACTCCTGCGGGTACTTCTGCTCATCTATATCTGGAAAGGGACCAGGTCCTCAGAGGGACGTAACAAGATATAAAAAGCACATGCCAATAAAGTACTGAAAATAAACATCCATTGGGTCGCCTAACCATCTAAGTGAATGCAGTTAAGAACAACTTTCCCCACAAGTGAGCTATCTGGCTGAAAACTGGGATTTGGCATGGTTCTCTTTTGGAGATCCAGGGGCCCAAAGACACGTCGTCTTTTGAACGGCGGAGGCCCGCCAATGTACATAATATATATATATATATATATATGGGTCATCACCGCTCGTATCTCCAGTAGAGAATCCGGGTGCACAGGAGAAAAGTGCAAAGGAGCTCAAATGCGGTACTTGTTGTTCTCCCCACCCAATGCTCTAAGCATGTCATGTCCATGACATGATAACCTCTAATAACTGCCAGGTCTACTAGCATGCAAAGTTTCTATTAGCAGTTATCCCTACCCGTCGCACGACCTATACGTACCAGTGGCCAGCCGAGTACGCAAGTCCGTATCCTACATGTGACTCACACTCGTACAAGAATAGTGTCATGGCCAATGAAACATAAATGCCTCATGAAGATAGGGTAGTCTCATAAAGTAGGTCTAATGCATATACATAAATAAAAATATAGTACGACGACACCGTCGTTGCACCCAAGTTTCCTTGGACGAGCAGTTTATATAGCAGTTAAAATAAATGAACTAAATAAGCAGAAAATAAACATGCATGACTCATATGGAATGTAAATACAGTACAATGGCAAGGTATACTTGCCTGGCAAGAAATCTGTAAAGTGTACGCGCCCAAATGTCAAGGACACGGAACCTGGAACTAAGGACTCCGAACAAACGTCTCCGGATGCTGAAATAAACATCATCAACATTTTCGGAATGAGCAAAATAGCTAAAAAGCACATCCCTTTCGTCCAATTTGGACACAGGGGCAAAACAGTAATTTTGGGCAAAAGTGGAGTCCACGTGTGGCCCACTTTGCACCGAAAAGCGTGCCGAGGATAACAGTCTCTAAATGGGACAAACTATAGGTCAAACAACTCTAAATGTCAATACGAACCCAACGGTATGTCCAAATATGAATTCCGATTAGCCGAACACAATTTCGTCGAAAAAGTCAACTGTAGGGCCCGCCAATTGGCGATTTGGTCAACCGTCTCAGAATTGCGTGAAAATTGGGTCATAGGACCAGCGCGTTACCATGAGTCCAGTGGCGCAAGTTTCGTCGCAATCTGACAAGCGTGCACAAAATACGCACGAGTTCCACAAAAGTTGCGATACGGGGTGTGTCCGCGGATACGGCCTGATTCCGGCGCGCACACGCGTCCGAATCAGTTTCCACAAATTTTTACGTGTCCGGTTATGCTGCGTGCACCATTCGTTATACTTGGTACACGGCGGGGCGGTCCCATTTGGTGGGGCGCGCTCTATTTTCCAACTTTTGGAAATTTAGAAAAAGTGGGTTCGCGTAGTTTTGTGACGAATTTAATTCTGTCCACAGCAGCTAATAATATAGGGTTATTTAACAGAAAATAAACTAGGTCAAGTGTTCTACACGTATCAAAAAGAATCACCGAATTTGGATCTCTGTGGTGGGAGATACGAACTCGACAATATGGTTGGTCACCGCAGTTTTCTGCGATCCCAGAATTGGTCTGCTCGTGCCAACTTGGACGCTATTTTTCTCCTAGGGGTACACATTTTTTGAGGTTGGCTATTATACAAATATGGGAGAGGGTTAAGGGGTGAGCTTACCGGTGAAGACGAAACAACGTTTGGTTGAGCGAGTCGACATGAAACAACTCCGGAGCGAAGGTGCCTCGTGTTGGAATCTGCAGTACGCGAGGTCGGAGTCGTCGGGATGGTTTGGACGGACTGACGGGGTTCTCTGGCTGTGGTGGCGGCTCTAGATGAGAAGAGGGGGTATGGATATTTTAGGTTATGGTTTTATGAAATAATATATATATATATATATATATATATATATATAAGATAGGAAAAAAAAGAGATATGGAGCGGCCGCGTGCAAGGGGAGAGGAATAGGCTTGCTGAAGGGGCTGCTTGTGCTAATGCAAATGGGCGGGTCCCTGGGAGTAGCAATTTGCTAAAGGCTGAAGGGGGCGGGTCCTTGGGAGCAAGTTGCTAGTTGCTGAAGAATGGGGGATAGTAGTATTGTTATTATTATTATTATTATTAGTAAATTCTTATTTAATAATTCTTTTTCTTTCTTTTTTTTTTCCTTTCTAAATATATATGCATGGAATATATATTTGTGTCTACTTATATATTATATATATACCCATAAGAAAATTCATGGATTAGAATAATGCACACCATTAGGCTAGCAACTACTTAAGGGGGTCTTCTACATGGAATAAATTCTGAAAAAATTCCTGATGGTCCCATAAATCCTCTAAGTGCCCGAACACCTAAAATAAAAATTATTAAAAATCTATTTCTCCTATTTATATCTAATTACTAAAATTTAAATTAATAATTAATAAATAAGAAGGGTATATACGATTTTTAGGAAGGGGGTTTTACATTCTACCCATCTTGTAAAAATTTCGTCCTCGAAATTAAAATTAAGCCACGATAGAATGCAAGGATGGTATAAGATATAAATTAACAATGTAAATTTATACCTTGGTCTGCGAATAGGTTCGGAAAACGTTTGCGCATGTCGTCCTCGCGCCCCCAAGTTGATTCTCCTGGCGCGCCATGCCTCCATGCTACGCGAACCAAGGGAATAGACTGGTTCCTCAACACTTTCTCTCGACGATCAAGGATTCCCACGGGTTGCTCTTGGTAAGACAAGCTCGGCCCAATGGTGATCTCTGAATGGTCAAGAACATGACTGCTGTCTGCCACATATCGCCTGAGCTGTGACACATGTAATACGTCATGTACTCCCTCCAGTGAAGGTGGTAGCGCAAGTCGATATGCCACATCTCCAACTCTCTCGAGCACGTCAAATGGTCCAATATACCTTGGACTCAACTTATCGCGCCCTCCGAATCGGATGGTGCCTCTAGTCGGTGATATCCTCAAGAAGACGTGATCGCCCTCTTTGAATTCCAAGGGACGACGATGAAGGTCTGCCCACTGCTTCTGCCTATCTTGCGCTACTCGCAAGTGTCCCTGAATCTTCTTGACTGTCTCTACGGTGTTGACCACCAACTCGGGTCCCAAAATCTGACGTTCTCCCACGTCACTCCAACACACAGGAGACCTACATTTTCTTCCATACAATGCTTCAAACGGCGCCATCTGAATACTCGCTTGATAGCTATTGTTGTAAGAAAACTTTACAAGATGTAGGTGGTCCTCCCATGATCCTCCGAAGTCTAACATGCAAGCCCTCAACATATCTTCCAAGGTCTGAATAGTACGCTCCGACTGTCCATCTGTCTGCGGGTGGTAAGATGTACTGAACTTCAGACGAGTACCAAGACTCTCTTGCATGCTCCTCCAAAAGTGCGATGTGAAGCGCGAATCTCTGTCCGATACAATGCTGACTGGTATGTCATGCAATCTCACGATCTGCCTCATATATAAGTCAGCTAAAGCTTCTGTAGACTGACCCACTCTAAAAGGTATAAAATGGGCTGACTTGGTGAGTTGGTCCACTATTACCCACACTGCATCTCTCCCACTTGGACTCTTGGGAAAACCCGTGACGAAGTCCATAGTGATGTGCTCCCATTTCCACTCTGGAATCGAAAGTGGTTGCAATAATCCTGCTGTCCTCTGGTGCTCCGCCTTCACTTGTTGACATACCAGACATTTACCTACAAAGCGAGCTATCTCTCTCTTTATTCTATGCCACCAAAAGTGTTGTCGTAAGTCACGATACATCTTGGTGCCTCCAGAATGAATAGAATAAATCGAACTATGAGTCTCTGCCATCAGCTCCTGTCGAATCTCTCCATTTGGAACATAAAGACGATCACCACATCGTAATGTCCCATCCTCATGAATGCGCAATCCGGTCTGCTCTCCAGCCTCTGTCCTTTCTTTTAGTCTCCTGAATCTGGCATCTGTAGGCAAAGATGCCTTAATTCTCTCTACCAATGATGATTGAACTTGCAAGTTGGCTAGTGTCCCATATGCTCCGGGTAATATCACTTCAATGCCAAGCTCTTGTAAGTCCTCCAATAGTTCCCTCTGTGCTGTCAAGAAGTAAACTGCTGGCTTCCGGCTTAACGCGTCTGCTACCACGTTAGCCTTGACTGGATGATAATGTAGCTCTATCTCGAAATCTTTCATCAACTCGAGCCATCGACGTTGCCTCATATTTAACTCCTTCTGCGTGAAGATGTACTTGAGGCTTTTGTAGTCTGTATAGATCTCCACTCGTTCCCCATATAAGTAATGTCTCCATAGCTTCAGAGCAAATACAACAGCTGCAAATTTCAAGTCATGAGTCGGATAATTCTTCTCATGTACTCGTAACTGTCTAAATGCATATGCAATCACCTTGCCATGCTGCATCAATACGCATCCTAAGCCTTTTTCTGATGCGTCACTGTAGATCACATAACCTCCTGATCCTGACAGAATCGTCAATACTGGTGCTGTAGTCAGTCGCTTCTTCAACTCTTCGAAGGCTGCTTGACACTCGTCAGTCCATATAAATTCTTGGTCCTTACAAGTCAAACGAGTCATAGGTGCCGCTATTCTTGAGAAGTTTTCCACGAACCGTCGGTAATATCCCGCAAGTCCAAGGAAACTCCTCACCTCTGCTGCTGATTTAGGAACATGCCATGTCTCAACTGCTGAGATCTTCTCTGGATCAACAGAAATACCATCTCCTGTAACAACATGTCCAAGAAATGAAACTCTGTCCAAGAAGAACTCATATTTTTTGAGTTTAGCATATAACTGCTCTCTCCTCAAAGTCTCTAAAATAATCCGCAGATGCTCCTCGTGCTCCTCGTGGCTCTTCAAATAGACAAGTATATCATCTATGAAGACGACCACGAACTGGTCCAAGTACTGGTGGAAGACTCGATTCATCAAGTCCATGAAGATCGCTGGAGCATTGCTCAATCCAAATGGCATGACCAAAAACTCGTAGTGCCCATATCTTGTTCTGAATGCGGTCTTCGGAATGTCCTGCTTCCGTACCTTCACTTGGTGATATCCCGATCTCAAATCTATCTTCGAGAATACCTTAGCTCTACTGAGTTGATCAAACAGGTCATCAATGCGTGGTAATGGATATTTGTTCTTCACTGTCACTGCATTCAAGGCTCTGTAGTCAATGCACATACGCACTGACCCATCCTTCTTGGGTACAAATAACACTGGTGCTCCCCAGGGTGATGCACTCGGTCGGATGAAACCTTTCTCCTCTAGCTCTTTTAACTGTGCCTTCAGCTCGTCCATCTCCTTCTTCGCCAGTCTGTAAACATGCGATGCTATGGGTGCTGCTCCGGGTGCTAGTTCAATTGAAAACTCTACGTCTCTGTCTGGGGGTAGTCCTGGCAAATCCTCTGGAAAGACGTCTAGAAATTCTAAAATAATGGGATGATAGACAACATCGTCCATTGTGAGCTGCATACCATCAAGAATTTCTGTGGATCCTCGGGCAAACTCAAGTTCAGGCTGGCCTGGTACCTTAAAAAGAATGTTTCCTCCAAAGCAATCAAAGAAAGCATGGTACTTGCTTAGCCAGTCCATTCCAAGCACAATATCAAAAGACGGCATAGGAAGGACTAAGAGTTGGGCATTCATCTCTCTGCCACGTATCACTATAGGGCCCGATCTACAAACTCGACTAACTGGTACAATTCCTCCTCCGGTAAGAATTCTAACACAACTAGATAATGGTGTAGAAGCAATGTTGTGTTTAGCAATAAAACTAGATAATATGAATGAGTGGATGGCTCCCGTATCAAATAATGTCACAGCAGGAAAAGTAAAAGTAAGGGTAATACCTGCTATGACATCCACCTCATGATCTATGTCATCTACCTCCAATGCAAAAGCTAGCCCGTTCCTCTATGGCTGTCCATGTCCAGTCCTTATATACTGCTCCTCCTGATTAGGTAGCGGTAGTCCTCTCTAAAATCCTCCTGCTGCCGGGGGTCGAGGTGCTCCCGGTCCAGTCATCTGCTGGGTTGGCTTCGGTGCTGGAAGCGCTAATCTCTGAGCTGGCGGTGGAAGTGTCTGCTGCATGTGGCAGTCTTTCGCCATGTGCTGTCCAGAGCCACATCTCCTACACTGACCCAAGCGGGTCCGACAATCTCTCGAAACATGTCCGATCCTCCCACAATAATTATATTAGGGTTTCTCCGGAATCTGGTACGGTCCGGCTCTGTGTTGTTGATGCTGCTGTGCCAAGGGACGTCTGATAGGTCCCCCCTGTTGTGTCCTGGCTGGTCCCTGCTGTATCCTTGTTGATCCTTGTTGTGTCCTCAGCTGACCTCCTTTTCCTCTGCTAATGGTTTCCTGAAATATGGCCTCTGTCAGTAGTTCAGCGTAAGAGACTCGGGACTGCGAGCTTGTATAATGTTGTAGCTCCTGGGTCAGTCCTCGATGAAATCTCTTAGCCTTAGCCAAGTCATTTGGTATCAAAGCAGTGCCATATTTGCTGAGCCGACTAAACTCGGCATCATACTCGTCCACGGTTTGGTTCCCTTGCTCTAAGTGAAGAAACTGATCATACAAGGTGTCCCTGACAGTGTCCGGGAAGTACTTTCCCTCAAAGCACTCCAAGAACTGCTCCCAAGTCTGGTAAGTACCCAACTGGCACTCCATGGATTTCCAGCAGTGATGAGCATTACCATCTAGAAGCGTTCGTACACCCATCATCCATAGGTCCGTAGGTAACTGCGATGCCTCCAGTAGCTTCTGCGTGTGAGTGATCCAGTTGGTAGTCTCCTCCGGGCTCTCAGTGCCCTTGTTTGGACCCATCTGAACAAAATCCTTTTCTGATCCAACCCTAGCTCGAGGTACTGGAGCTAGTGCTTGGGCTGGTACAGTAGCCTATGCAGCCATCCTCTCTAGTGCTGCCAAAAATTCTTGCCTCTGCTCGGCTGTCTGCTGCCTCTGTTCCTGTATCATCATCTGAAAGAATTGGAACATCTGCGCTTGGCCGTCTTGCGGTACTGGGACAGGTGGAAGGTTCCCAATAGGTGAAGCGGGAAGATCAGATGGAACTGGGGTGTGAGTTTGTCCATCTGGCCCCGGAAGCCTAGGAATCGTTGGGGTCCCTCCTTGAGTCTGACCATTGACTCCAGAAGTTGTGTCGCCATTGGCGACAGTATATCCATTTTGCATATCCATCTCTCTGCAGTTGATGTACGAAACGATTAGAAAAAGTACAGGAATCAAACAGGATGCAAGTATTAAATAGGAAGGATGAATTTCAGTCAAGCGTGGATGAGATCCTTATACTCTATTCTTATACGCAGGCTTGTTTGGTACAGTTACGTAACCGAGACAATATATTCTTGACCTGTATGGGCCACCACAAAAACATGTCACGCCCCAGTCCCAAAATACGTAGGACTAGAAATACGTAACACGCCAGCCGTATGTATACGAACTTCAATATATGGAAACCATATACACGTACGATGTACATGAATATCCGATCCACAGTGGTAATATATGTCACAACAAGTCACACACAGTTCTATATCTCATCCACAGCACAAGTAATAGATAAATGGAAATCAATAACTGAATATCAAAGAAGCAGTCTCAAAATAGGAATCTCAAAGTGTGATAGTCGGGTGGAAACAAATCCACTGCAATTCGACTATAATAAACTACTAAAGAGAGAAGAGAATAAACTCTAATATAAGAATAAATGTCTCAAAAAGAATAGCAACTAAAATCTCTAAACAGCTGCAATGAATCACATATAATAAGAAGGTAAGATCGCCTCAGACTGATAGGTAGTGTCAGGTCCAGGTCCATACTCCTGCGGGTACTCCTGCTCATCTATATCTGGAAAGGAACCAGGTCCTCAGAGGGACGTAACAAGATACAAAAAGCACATAGCAATAAAGTACTGAAAATAAACATCCATTGGGTCGCCTAACCGTCTAAGTGAATGCAGTTAAGAACAACTTTCCCCACAAGTGAGCTATCTAGCTGAAAACTGGGATTTGGCATGGTTCACTTTTGGAGATCCAGGGGCCCAAAGGCACGTCATCTTTTGAACGGCGGAGGCCCGCCAATGTACATAATATATATATATGGGTCATCACCGCCCGTATCTCCAGTGGAGAATCCGGGTGCACAGGAGAAAAGTACAAAGGAGCTCAAATGCGGTACTTGTTGTTCTCCCCACCCAATGCTCTAAGCATGTCATGTCCTTGACACGATAACCTCTAAAAACTGCCAGGTCTACTAGCATGCAAAGTTTATATTAGCAGTTATCCCTACCCGTCGCACGACCTATACGTACCAGTGGCCAGCCGAGTATGCAAGTCCGTGTCCTACATGTGACTCACACTCGTGCAAGAATAGTGTCATGGCCAATGAAATATAAATGCCTCATGAAGATGGGGTATTCTCATAAAGTAGGTCTAATGTATATACATAAATAAAAATATAGTACGACGACACAGTCGTTGCACCCAAGTTTCCTTGGACGCACAGTTTATATAACAGTTAAAATAAATGAACTAAATAAGCATAAAATAAACATGCATGCCTCATATGTAATGTAAATACAGTACAATGGCAAGGTATACTTGCCTGGCAAGAAATCTGTAAAGTGTACGCGCCCAAATGTCAAGGACACGGAACCTGTAACTAAGGACTCCGAACAAACGTCTCCGGATGCTGAAATAAATATCACCAACGTTTCCGGAATGAGCAAAATAGCTAAAAAGCACATCCCTTTCGTCCAATTTGGACACAGGGGCAAAACGGTAATTTCTGGCAAAAGTGGAGTCCACGTGTGGCCCACTTTGCACCGAAAAATGTGCCAAGGGTAACAGTCTCTAAATGGGATAAACTATAGGTCAAACAACTCTAAATGTCAATACAAACCCAACGGTATGTCCAAATATGGATTCCGATGAGACGAACACAATTTCGTCCAAAAAGTCAATTGTGGGGCCCGCCAATTAGCGATTTGGTCAACCGTCTCAGAATTGCGTGAAAATTGGGTCACAGGACCAGCGCGTTACCACGAGTCCAGTAGTGCAAGTTTTGTCATAATCTGACAAGCGTGCACAAAATATGCGCGAGTTCCACAAAATTTGCGACACGGGGTGTGTCCGCATATACGGCCTGATTTCGGCACGCACACGCGTCCGAATCAGTCCCCACAAATTTTTACGTGTCCGGTTACGCTGCGTGCACCATTCTGTATACTTGGTACACGGTGGGGAGGTCCCATTTGGTGGGGCGCGCTCCATTTTCCAACTTTTGGAAATCTAGAAAAAGTGGGTTAGCGTAGTTTTGTGACGAATTTAATTCTGTCCACAGCAGCTAATAATATAGGATTATTTAACAGAAAATAAACTAGGTCAAGTGTTCTACACGTATCAAAAAGAATCACCGAATTTGGATATCTGTGGTGGGAGATACGAACTCGGCAATATGGGTGGTCACCGCAGTTTTCTGCGATCCCAGAATTGGTCTGCTCGTGCCAACTTAGACGCTATTTTTCGCCTAGGGGTACACGTTTTTTGAGGTTAGCTATTATACAAATATAGGAGAGGGTTAAGGGGTGAGCATACCGCTGAAGACGGAACGACGTTTGGTTGAGCGAGTCGACAGAAAACAACTCCGGAGTGAAGGTGCCTCGTGTGGGAATCTGCAGTGCGCGAGGTCGGAGTCGTCGGGATGGTTTGGACGGCCTGACGGGGTTCTCTGGCTGCGGTGGCAGCTCTAGATGAGAAGAGGGGGTCTAAATATTTTAGGTTAGGATTTTATGAAATAATATATATATATATATATATATATATATATATATATATATATATATATATATATATATATATATATGTAAGATAGGAAAAAAAGAGATATGGAGCGGCCGCGTGCAAGGGGAGAGGAATAGGCTTGCTGAAGGGGCTGCTTGTGCTAATGCAAATGGGCGGGTCCCTGGGAGTAGCAATTTGCTAAAGGCTGAGGGGGGCGGGTCCTTGGGAGCAAGTTGCTAGTTGCTGAAGAATGGGGGATATTAGTATTGTTATTATTATTATTATTATTATTATTATTATTAGTAAATTCTTATTTAATAATTCTTTTTCTTTCTTTTCTTTTCCTTTCTAAATATATATATACATGGAATATATATTTGTGTATACATATATATTATATATATACCCATAAGAAAATTCATGGATTAGAATAATGCACACTATTAGGCTAGCAACTGCTTAAGGGGGTCTCCTACATGGAATAAATTCCAAAAAAATTCCTGATGGTCCCATAAATCCTCTAAGTGTCCGAACACCTAAAATAAAAATTATTAAAAATCTATTTCTCCTATTTAGACCTAATTACTACAATTTAAATTAATAATTAATAAATAAGAAGGGTATATACGATTTTTAGGAAGGGGTTTTACATTATATGATCAAGCCCAAGTGTATTCATTTACATATCGATTATATATCACACGTGTAATCGAGTTACCATATTGTATTCGTGTTCAACCCAAACCAATCACATAATAAGCTTGTACTCTATGACACAGCAGTTAGTTTTATCTACTTCCATTTAAATTATAGTTATTCATATTGTCTATTATTCATTTCAGTATATTACCTGTTCATTCTAGTTTATTTTATTTATTATGGCTACTTAACCTGTATTCTTTTCTATTATCTGTTATATATGCTCAATTATGTATTTGGAACTACTTTCAAAGGTATGTACTTCGCTCCAATCATGACTGAATATATTTTAAAGATGATTGGCTTTTGGACCAGTGTACCACCTACTACGGGCTGCAGGATAGCATACCATTAGAGGATACTCCTTTAGAGCAGGAGGACCTAGTACCAGAAGCTGAGGAGGCTTAGACTCACTGTTTAGACTTGTTTTAGACTTTATTGAGGTTATTGGCATGTATATATTATTTCAGACTTATGGATGTGTCACGCCCCAGTCCCAAAATACGTAGGACTAGGACACGTAAGCATGTCAGCCCATGTATATGGCAATTCCAATATATGGAAACCATAACACATGCGTACGCTGTATTATGAATAACAATTCACAAGTGGTAAAACTATCACAAGTCACAGGGTATAATCTAAATCTCATCCACATAAATCAATAAATAAATGAATAACCAATAACTATAAAACTAGATCTCAATATAAGGTATCTATTGATGGTAGTCGGATGGAAACAAATCCACTACCAAATTAGAATATAAAATAAACAAGATAAATACAATATAAGTACAACATCTAATAATTACGAGGCTCGAAGAGAAGACCTCCTCGAAATATAAGTAACCAGTACGGATCTGCGCTCCTGCGAATACTCATGAATATCTACACCTAGAAAGGGACCAGGCCCTCAGAGGGACATAACAAGATACATAGAATCATGCCATAAAGGAAATACTGTAAAAACTCGAGGGTGACCTAACCAGTTGTAGAAGCATGAAAAATACGTTGCAGAATTATACGCAGTATGCATAAAACCTGCGTAAAGCAGAGTTTCAGTACTGTGTGGCGTACGACATGACTTCAGAGCTATTGGCGTACAGTAGAGCTTCATCGCTAGTACAGCGTAAAATATAGCTCTAGAATAACCCGCATAATGCAGTATTTCCAGACTGCTTCAGCGTAAAAAGGTTTTTACATCGCCACTTTGGCATAAAACCTACTCGCTTTTAATGTAGTAGGAAGTTGTACGGGGAACTCTTTGTATTCCTCGAATGAACCTGTCAGATCATGCAGTGAACCTGACTCCTGACAAAGAGTACTGCACGACTATCCAGACGACGGTTGTAATGATGGTTCGGCACAGAGACCCAGACTGTCGTTTAGTGACATTTCCTTGATACAAATTGCTTTTACGCATTCAAGGGAGTACGCTGCCTAGTTTTACACTGGCAGACGTGAGCTTTTACGCTCAGCAGGAGACGAAATGAACCGCCACATCAAAAGCTGCTCTTCGTACAGAGCTCGAGGCACGTCTCTGCAGTTAATGCACGTGATGGGGGCAGATCTCTGCATTTAATGCACGAGATTTGGTTCTACCTTCAAAGACTGGGTGAGCCATAATTACGGCTAATACGTCCACATCATCATCTCTGCATATTACGCCATCAGGCTATTTTCAGCTATAGGAGCACGCTGTACGCTATCTCCTTGAAATACGCCGACCTGGCTATTTTCAACTATAGGATTACGACGTATGCTATCTCCTCAGAATACGCCAACTCAGGCTATATTTGCATTGGTGCGTGATAAGGCTATTTGGTCCAGAATATGCTCAAGACCTCAATCAAGCAAGGATAAACAGCTGTCCTTACGCTAGCTACCTATCCATACAGCATCAGGCTTCTACGCCTACTGGGCTTCAACGCCTACTGGGCTTTTACGCCTACTTGGTGTAACACCCCGTTTCGCTTAAGCGGACTGCCGTCTCAAACGGCAATAGTGCAGCTGTCCCGACCCGCTTTGCCTCAAACGAGAATCAAATATATCCAGACTTGTCCCTACAAGAATTTAGCTTAGGCTTTCAGAGCCTCGCTTGACGTATCGCTCTACCGAGGCGAATCTTCGCTAAGGTGGGTGGCTACGGTGAACTTGTCCTTGCTTAGCCAGCACACATAAAATGTGGAATATTTATGCTAGTCGCTAGGTGAATCACTCCCTGCATGCTAATAAATCCAACGCACCTAGCTAAGGGAATAATCCCAACTTGTATTGCTTATGCTTGAACATGAAAATTGAAATACTGCTTATATTCAGACCCTCGCATGCTAAGTCCCTAACGGTTTCATCCCTCGGCTTACCTTCGGGCCCGAGCAAACGTGTTTACTTATGTTCCATAGAAACGCATGCTTGTCTGCTTGAATGTTGCCTTGTTTTCATCCAAACCCTGGGAGACTACTACGTAGTCGTTCCGTGCCTGAATGAACCTGCAAGTATCCGGGACCGTTGGGTCGCCAAGGCAAATCCCCGAACCAGGGGCACGCATTAGGGTAACGAATACTGAACGAGAATCCTATCACGTGCCAACTGAATGATAATCATATCAAGTTTATATCTGAACGAGAATCACGTCATGTAACGAACTAATCTCAGCTCTTGGAGCAAACGCTCGTTCAGATCACGAATCAATAGATTATTATATCAAGTTGTGGATTGGAACTGACCCTGACCTGCATGTCGCGGACAACTTGTAAAAAGGTGATCTTCGGATCTTGTTCCACGGGCGGTCACCGGGGCACTGGGATCGATCCGATCAGGATGGAACTTCACGATAGTCTCACGTACGGACAGGATGGCGTGTAGCGCCTCACGTGCTTCGCTGCATACCATCCTTGTTCAAAGACTAAACGGTCCTTTATGGCTATGCCAGCGACAAACGTTCATATAGATAAGTCATCCTCGCTTAGCGGCTATCCGCGTGCGGGTCATTGCATCGCATCAAGAAATAACTGAACACCTGAACGATCATGTTAAAACGACCCTCATGTTTGCATATGCTATGCCTCCTGAATGTTTATACTTGCCCATGCTTGAATTAACAATGTTTGCCTCAATGTTTGCCTTGGACAGGGAAGGAGATAGTAAGTTGGTAAGTCTCGCCGTGTTTTCTCTCATGTTACACGGCGCACTGCCCGACACGTTAGGCTATTCAATATTTGCATAAAACTGATCCTAAGGCAACTAGAAAGACAACTTAATAGTTGGTGCACGAAACCTTATATTACGTGTTTGAATTTGTCGAGCGGGCGAGTAGCTTCCCCACCAGTGCATTCAATGTACTATAATCCACCAGTTTGTGTGCAGGGTGCGGAAGAACCTCGTTCGGTACGGATGCCTCCAACGTACGTGCTAAGGCGTGGACATCACTCCGAAGCAACGGTGCGTCCGGAACAGAAGCACATATACAAGACATAATGTTGTGAACATCGCCTGAACATCGCCTGTACAATCATTCCACAATTGTGGCCACTTGGCACGCTTTTACTATTTCAGAGAGAGAGGCTGCGACTTATAATTTCGGCTTTACGCCACTTGTAACACTTGTTCTTATCAATAAAAGAGCTTGCTTTACTTCAAACTTGTGTTTCAAAGCTTCCGCTATATTGTCGACTCAGTGAACCTGTTACCGATCGCCTATGCGTTCATGCCTCCGCTGCACTCGGACAATCTATGCGACACTGTGGCTTAGAACTCTTGTCGCCAGCCAACAAACTATGGCCTTGCACGGGCGTGGATCACGCTCGTGCGGCATCACGCCCGGATGGGTCGAAGCGATCGTCCTGCGGGAGCGCTGGCGAGGGTGATTCCTGTAAAACCCCCTTCCTAGAAAATCGTATATACACCTTTTATTTATCAACTATTAATTAAATTATAGTAATTAGGTCTAAATAGGAGAAATAGATTTTTAATAATTTTTATATTAGGTGTTCGGGCACTTAGAGGACTTATGGGACCATCAGGAATTTTTTCGGATTTTATTCCATGTAGGAGACCCCTTGAGCAGTTGCTAGCTTAACGATGTGCAATACTCTAATATATAAATTTTCATATATGGAAATATATATATATATATATATATATATATATATATATATATATACAAATATATATATGTATATATATATATTTAAAGAAAGGAAAAGAAAAGAAAAGAATTAAATAAATTACTATTCATAATAAGTATAATAATAATAGTAATAATACCTACTTAGAACTTGCTGTGCAAACAAGCAAATTAGTTTGCCCTTTTCCCAGCCTCTTCAGCAGGTACAAGGGAGCCGCCCTATTTAGCCTTCAGCCGAATTAATCCCACTTCACCCGACCGACCATTCAGCCTTTGCAACCCGCGGACCACCCACTTCCCCCTCTCTCTTAATATATATAATATATATATATATATAGTTTCTCATCCCAAAAACCCTAACCTAGAATCTCCAGACTTTCTCTTCCCATCTAGAGCCGTCACCGGAGTCAGAGAAGCCTCCCCAAGCCATCCAACCATCCCGTCGACGCCGACCTCGCATCCTGCAGTTTCCCACTCGAAGCACCTTCGCTCCGGCGTGATTTTCCGTCGACTCGCTCGACCAAACTCTGTTCCGTTTTCATAGGTATGATCATCCCTTAACCCTCTCCAATATTCGTTTTATAGCCAACCTCGGAAAACGTGTGTCCCTAGGTGTAAAACAGCGTCCAAAGTGGACGGACAGACCCGATTCTGGAATCGCAGAATTCCAGAACGACCACCCGTATTGTCGAGTTCGTATCTCCCATCACAGAGATCCGAATTCGATGATTCTTTTTGATACCTGTAGATTACTTAACCTAGTTTAATTTCTGTAAAATAACCCTAGGCTAATAGTTGCTGTGGACATAGTTATATTCGTCACAAAACTGTGCACACCCACTTTTTCCGGTTTTCCAAAAGTTGGAAAACGGAGCACGTCCCGCCAAACGGGACCACCCCGCCGTGTGCCAAGTGTACCCAATGGTACACGCAGCATAACCGGACACGTGAAAATTCGTCGGGACTGATTCGGACGCGTGTACGCGCCGAAATCAGGCCGTATCCGCGGACACATTTCGTGTCGCCACTATTATGGAACTCGCACGTATTTTGTGCATGCTTGTCAGATTGTGACGAAACTTGCGCCACTGGACTCGTGGTAACGCGCTGGTCCTGTGACCCAATTTTCATGCATTTCTGAGACGGTTGACCAGATCGCCAATTGGCGGGCCCCACAGTTGACTTTTGGACCAAATTTTGTTCGGCTCATCGGAATCTAAATTTGGACATGCCGTTGGGTTCGTATTGACATCTAGAGTTGTTTGACCCATAGTTTGTCCCATTTAGAGACTGTTACCCTCGGCACGCTTTTCGGTATAAAATGGGCCACACGTGGACCCCACTTTTGCCCAAAATTACTGTTTTGTCCCTGTATCCAAATTGGACGAAAGGAAAGTGCTTTCTAGCTATTTTGCTTATTTTGGGAATGTTGGTGATATCTATTTCAGCATCCGGAGACATTTGTTCTGTGGCCATAGCTTATGGTCCTGTGTATTGGACATTTGGGCGCGTACACCTTACAGATTCTTGCCAGGCAAGTATACCTTGCCATTGTACTGTTATTTATATTCCATATGTTGCATGCATCTTTATTTTTCTTTCCTTAGTTCATATATTTTAATTGTTATATAAAATGCTCGCGACGGTGACGTCGCGATAGGTTTTTATTTATGTATTGCATTGACCTTGTTCATGAGACTACCCCATTATCATGTAGCACCATTAGGTTTCATTTGACTGTGACACATATTTTTACACGAGTTGTGAGTCTCATATAGATCACGGACGCACGTATTGACTGATCATCGGTACGTGTGGGACGTGCGTTAGGAATAACTGCTGTTAGAAACTTTGCATGCTAGTAGACTTGGCAGTTATTAGAGGTCCATGGACATAGCCTATTGTAGTACGGTGGTCCCATCCTTGTCCTTGTTTGGTTGCAGGATTGGGCTAGGGTACTAAGAATAGGCTATGGACCAAATCGTGTCATGGATGTGACATGCTTAGAGCATGGGGTGGGGAGAACAACAAGTACCGCATTTGAGCTCCTTTACACTTTTTCTCCTGTACGCCCGGATTCTTCACTGGAGATACGGGTCATGATGACCACTATATATTATGTACTATCAGGCGGGCCACCGGCGTTCAAAAGACGACGTGCCTTTTAGGCCCCTGGATCTTCAAAAGAGAACTATGCCAAATCCCAGTTTTCAGCCAGATAGCTCACTTGTGGGAAAAGTTGTTCTTAACTGCATTCACTTAGACGGTTAGGCGACCCCTTTGGATATTTATTTCAGTACTTTATTGGCATGTGTTTAAGTATACTTGTTATGTCCCTCTGAGGACCTGGTCCGCTGCCAGGTGTACCTGTTCTTGAGTATTTGCAGGAGCGCAGATTGGAAGGATATAGAAGCTTCGTGGATGTCTTCTCTTCGAGCCGTGATTGGTAGCTGGTACTTATATTGTTTGAGTGAGTTGTACTTACATTGTATTTACTTTTTCCATTTGAGTTGGTAGTGGATTTGTTTCCACCCAACTATCATCTTTAGATACTTCTTATTGAGATCTAATTTCATAGATACTGGTTATTTATTTCTATATGGTTTTGGTGGATGAGATTTAGATTATAACCTGTGACTTGTATTATATTTTATACCACTTATGGATTTATATTCATATTACAGCGTACGTATGGATTTGGTTTCCATATATTGGAGTTGCCATATCCATGCGTCTGGCATGCTTACGTGTCCTAGTCCTACGTATTTTTGGGACTGGGGCGTGACAATTCCCGCCTAGCGGGGACGGCCGATTAGCCTGCGGAAGATCGGGGCGTGACATAGTGGTATCAGAGCCTGGCTTCTACGCCTTTGGACTTTGATTCGAATATCTCTGTTTCGAAAGCTCGTTCGTGGGTTATGTGCACGCTCTCTCTCAATGCCTCGATGGAATGTTCCAACAATAAGTCTAAATACTTTCAAAATACATTTTGATTGATATAATTGCTTGTTTGGTTGTATGTTGCGAGTGGCCTTTGTGCCAACCTATGCGAACCCTTGAGAGTATTGCTAGTAGCTTGTCCGATTTTCACTAACTCTAAGTTTGGTTGAATGCATCTATTCGAGGGATGCCTTGAACTAGTGCACCATCCAAGACTTAAGAAAAGGTGAAACTCGAGTGCTAAGACTTCGCTATCACTAAGCTGGTTGACGTGTTCACGCTAGAAGTGCACTTCGAAAGTGCGCACGATCCAGTCTAAGCGATATGCTGATTTCGATGCTTGTGCAAGTGAATATCCAAATGAATAAGTACAACGACTGTCTAGGATTTCCTCAACCCTAGATAACTGCTTGTCCTCAGTAATTCTCGGGGACGAGACTTTTTCTGAGTTGGGTAGGATGTAACACCCCGTTCTGCTCAAGCGGACTGCCGTCTCAAATGGTAATGGTGCAGCTGTCCCGACCCACTTTGCCTCAAACGAGAATCAAAGATATCCAGACTTGTCCCTACAAGAATTCAGCTTAGGCTTTCAGAGGCTCGCTTGACGTATCGCTCTACCGAGGAGAATCTTCGCTAAGGTGGGTGGCTACGGTGAACTTGTCTTTGCTTAGCCAGCATACATAAAATATGGAATATTTATGCTAGTCGCTAGGTGAATCACCCCCTGCATGCTAATAAATCCAACGCACCTAGCTAAGGGAATAATCCCAACTTGTATTGCTTATGCTAGAACATGGAAATTTAAATAAAGCTTATATTCTGACCCTCGCATGCTAAGTCCCTAACGGTTTCATCCCTCGGCTTACCTTCGGGCCCGAGCAAACGTGTTTACTTATGTTCCATAGAAACGCATGCTTGTCTGCTTGAATGTTGCCTTATTTTCATCCAAACCCCGGGAGACTACTACGTAGTCGTTACGTGCCTGAATGAACCTGCAAGTATCCGGGACCGTTGGGTCGCCAAGGCAAATCCCCGAGCCAGGGGTACGCATCAGGGTAACGAATACTGAACGATAATCCTATCACGTGCCAACTGAATGATAATCACATAAAATTTATATCTGAACGAGAATCACGTCATGTAACGAACGAATCTCAGCTCTTGTAGCAAACGCTCGTTCAGATCATGAATTAATTCAGATCATGAATTAATGGATTATTATATCAAGTTGTGGATTAAAACTGACCCTGACCTGCATATCGCGGACAACTTGTAAAAAGGTGATCTTCGAATCTTGTTCCACGGGCGGTCACCGGGGCACTGGGACCGATCCGATCTGGATGGAACTTCACGATAGTCTCACGTGCGGACAGGATGGCTTGAAGTGCCTCACGTGCTTTGCTGCATACCATCCTTGTTCAAAGACTAAACGGTCCTTTATGGCTATGCCAGCGACAAATGTTCACATAGATAAGTCATCCTTGCTTAGCGGCTATCCGCGTGCGGGTCATTGTATCGCATCAAGAAATAATTGAACACCTGAACGATCATGTTAAAACGACCTTCATGTTTGAATATTCTATGCCTCCTGAATATTTATACTTGCCCGTGCTTGAATTAACAATGTTTGCCTCAATGTTTGCCTTGGACAGGGAAGGAGATGGTAAGTTGGTAAGTCTCACCGTATTTCCTCTTATATTGCACGGCGCACTGTCTGACACGTTAGGCTATTCAATATTTGGATGAAATTGATCCTAAGGCAACTAGAAAGACAACTTAATAGTTGGTGCACGGAACCTTATATTACGTATTTGGATTTGTCGAACGGGCGAGTAGCTTCCCCACCAGTGCATTCAATGTACTGATAATCCACCAGCTTGTGTGCAGGGTGCGGGAGAACCTCGTTCGGTGCAGATGCCTCCAACGTACGTGCTAAGGCGTGTATATCACTCCGAAGCAACGGTGCATCCGAAACAGAAGCACATATACAAGACATAATGTTGTGAACATCGCCTGAACATCGCCTGTACAATCATTCCACAATTGTAGCCACTTGGCACGCTTTTACTGTTTCACAGAGAGAGGCTTGAGCGACTTGTAATCTCGGCTATACGCCGCCTGTAACACTTGTTCATATCAATAAAAGAGCTTGCTTTACTTCAAACTTGTGTTTCAAAGCTTCCGCTATATTGTCGACTTAGTGAACCTGTTACCGATCGCCTATGCGTTCATGACTCTGCTGTACTCAGACAATCTGTGCGACACTGTGGCTTAGAACTCTTGCCGCCAGCCAACGAACCATGGCCTTGTACGGGCGTGGATCACGCTCGTGCGGCATCACGCCCGGATGGGTCGAAGCAATCGTCCTGCGGGAGCGCTGGCGAGGGTGATTCCCGCCTAGCGGGGACGGCCGATTAGCCTGCGGGAGATCGGGGCATGACATAGTAGTATCAGAGCCTGACTTCTACGCCTTTGGACTTCGATTCGAATATCTCTGTTTCAAAAGCTCGTTCGTGGGTTATGTGCACGCTCTCTCTTAATACCTCGATGGGATGTTCCAACAATAAGTCTAAATATTTTCAAAATGCATTTTGATTGATATGATTGCTTATCTGGTTGTATGCTGCGAGTGGCCTTTGTGCCAACCTGTATGAACCCTTGAGAGTATCGCTAGTAGCTTGTCCGATTTTTACTAACTCTAAGTTTGGTTGAATGCATCTATTCGAGGGACACCTTGAACTAGTGCACCATCAAAGACTTAAGAAAAGGTGAAACTCGAGTGCTAAGACTTCGCTATCACTAAGCTGGTTGACGTGTTCACGCTAGAAGTGCACTTCAAAAGTGCGCACGATCCAGTCAAAGCGATATGCTGATTTCGATGCTTGTGCAAGTGAATATCCAAATGAACAAGTACAACGACTTGTCTAGGATTGCCTCAACCCTAGATTACTGCTTGTCCTCAGTAAGTCTCGAGGACGAGACTTTTTCTGAGTTGGGTAGGATGTAACACCCCGTTCCGCTCAAGCGGACTGTCGTCTCAAACGACAATAGTGCAGCTGTCCCGACCCGCTTTGCCTCAAACGAGAATCAAAGATATCCAGACTTGTCCCTACAAGAATTCAGCTTAGGCTTTCAGAGGTTAGCTTGACGTATCGCTCTACCGAGGCAAATCTTCGCTAAGGTGGGTGGGTACGGTGAACTTGTCTCTGCTTAGCCAGCACACATAAAATATGGAATATTTATGCTAGTCGCTAGGTGAATCACCCCCTGCATGCTAATAAATCCAACGCACCTAGCTAAGGGAATAATCCCAACTTGTATTGCTTATGCTAGAACATGGTAATTGAAATATTTCTTATATTCAGACCCTCGCATGCTAAGTCCCTAACGGTTTTACCCTCAGCTTACCTTCGGGCCCGAGCAAACGTGTTTACTTATGTTCCATAAAAATACATGCTTGTCTGCTTGAATGTTGCCTTGTTTTCATCCAAACCCCGGGAGACTACTACATAGTCGTTCTGTTCCTGAATGAACCTGCAAGTATCCGGGACTGTTGGGTCGCCAAGGTAAATCCCCGAACCAGGGGCACGCATCAGGGTAACGAATACTGAACGAGAATCCTATCACATGCCAACTGAATGATAATCACATCAAGTTTATATCTGAACAAGAATCACGTCATGTAACGAACGAATCTCAGCTCTTGGAGCAAACGCTCGTTCAGATCACGAATCAATGGATTATCATATCAAGTTGTGGATTGAAACTTACCCTGACCTGCATGTCGCGGACAACTTATAAAAAGGTGATCTTCGGATCTTGTTCTACGGGCGGTCACCGGGGTACTGGGACCGATCTGATCCGGATGGAACTTCACGATAGTCTCACGTGCGGACAGGATGGCGTGTAGCACCTCACGTGCTTTGCTGCATACCATCCTTGTTCAAAGACTAAACGGTCCTTTATGGCTATGCCAGCGACAAACGTTCATATAGATAAGTCATCCTCGCTTAGCTGCTATCCGCGTGTGGGTCATTGCATCGCATCAAGAAATAACTGAACACCTGAACGATCATGTTAAAACGACCCTCATGTTTGCATATGCTATGCCTCCTGAATATTTATACTTGCCCGTGCTTGAATTAACAATGTTTGCCTCAATGTTTGCCTTGGACAGGGAAGGAGATGGTAAGTGGGTAAGTCTCGTCGTGTTTCCTCTCATGTTGCATGACGCACTGCCCGACACGTTAGGCTATTCAATATTTACATGAAACTGATCCTAAGAAAAATAGAAAGACAACTTAATAGTTGGTGCACGGAACCTTATATTACGTGTTTGGATTTGTCGAGCGGGCGAGTAGCTTCCCCACCAGTGCATTCAATGTACTGATAATCCACCAGTTTGTGTGCAGGGTGCGGGAGAATCTCGTTCGGTACGGATGCTTCCAACGTACGTGCCAAGGCGTGGACATCACTCCGAAGCAGCGGTGCGTCCGGAACAGAAGCACATATACAAGACATAATGTTGTGAATATCGCCTGAACATCGCCTGTACAATTATTCCATAATTGTAGCCACTTGGCACGCTTTTACTGTTTCAGAGAGAGAGGCTTGAGCGACTTGTAATCTCGGCTATACGCCGCCTGTAACACTTGTTCATATCAATAAAAGAGCTTACTTTACTTCAAACTTGTGTTTCAAAGCTTTCGCTATATTTTTGACTCAGTGAACCTGTTACCGATCGCCTATGCGTTCATGCCTCCGCTGCACTCGGACAATCTGTGCGATACTGTGGCTTAGAACTCTTGCCGCCAGCCAACGAACCATGGACTTGCACGGGCGTGGATCACGCTCGTGCAGCATCACGCCCGGATGGGTCAAAGCGATCGTCCTGCGGGAGCACTGGCGAGGGTGATTCCCGCCTAGCCGGGATGGCCGATTAGCCTGTGGGAGATCGGGACGTGACATAGTGGTATCAGAGCCTGGCTTCTACACCTTTGGACTTCGATTCGAATATCTCTGTTTTGAAAGCTCGTTCGTGGGTTATGTGCACGCTCTCTCTCAATGCCTCGATGGGATGTTCCAATAATAAGTCTAAATACTTTCAAAATACGTTTTGATTGATATGATTGCTTGTCTGGTTGTATGCTGCGAGTGGCCTTTGTGCCAACCTGTGAGAACCCTTGAGAGTATCGCTAGTAGCTTGTCCAATTTCCACTAACTCTAAGTTTGGTTGAATGCATCTATTCGAGGGACGCCTTGAACTAGTGCACCATCCAAGACTTAAGAAAAGGTGAAACTCGAGTGCTAAGACTTTGCTATCACTAGGCTGGTTGACGTGTTCACACTAGAAGTGCACTTCCAAAGTGCGCACGATCCAGTCTAAGCGATATGCTGATTTCGACGCTTGTGCAAGTGAATATCCAAATGAACAAGTACAACGACTTGTCTAGGATTGCCTCAACCCTAGATTACTGCTTGTCCTCAGTAAGTCTCAAGGACGAGACTTTTTCTGAGTTGGGTAGGATGTAACACCCCGTTTCGCTCAAGCGGACTGCCGTCTCAAATGGCAATAGTGCAGCTGTCCCGACCTACTTTGCCTCAAACGAGAATCAAAGATATCTAGACTTATACCTACAAGAATTCAGCTTGTTTACTTCTTTTTCTTGTGTAAGTGAATATGCCTCAAACGATCCAGTCTAAGCGATATGTTGATTTTGATGCTTGTGCAAGTGAATATCCAAATGAACAAGTACAACGACTTGTTTAGGATTGCCTCAACCCTAGATTACTTCTTTTTCTTGTTTGTAAACCAAAGAAAGTGTTTCGTATAAACCTAGTTTCATTTCTTTTGTTTATTATCAAACAGCTAATTGAAATGCACTTTGAAGACAACCTTGGTACGTATGGGTAGGTGAAAAGTATAAAGCGTAGCGTCGATCTAGAGGCTATATATCTGGCATTAGTTGTAAACTGGATGACAAATGTATATGCTGACTACATCACCGATCATGATAGCGCACAGCTAGTAACCTCTGCCGGATGTATCGATAAGCATATACTCCTATAACCGGGTAACACTGATCCTATAACAAGGCAACACTAAGGCTCACGGCCCCGCAGTTTACTCTGAAATTGCGACAACCAAATGTCTGTCCCATATGCCTACTAATTGTCTTCCCCGCCCAATGATCTGTGCATGTTGTATCTGTAACACGTAGTAGCTACTACACCGAGACGGAGTGCAAGTATCGGTGTCGTAACTCTGGCTCATAGTCTATCGTTAGAACGATAGTCCAACCTCATAACCAAACAAGGACAAGGATTGGACCTTCGTACTATAATAGTCTATGCTCCGATTACTAATAACTGCTATGTCTCTAACATGCATCACTATTAGTAGTTATACCCTATCCATCGCACGACCTACGCGTACAGGTGGCCAACCACATACGCCAGTCCGTGCCCTACATGAGACTCACAACACTTGTAAGAAATGTGTCAAGTCCTGGAGAGTCATACTGATAACTCAACAACTTTAGGTGGGTCCACTAGACACTAGGTCAGACATAAGTCCTAACGTCAACGCCTTCGTTGACTGCACCCGAGTCTCTCTCAGATGCGTACAGTTATATAATATAGACATGCAACTAGTAATACAGAATTTAAACAGTACAACAAGGCACGGTATACTTGCTTGGCAAGAAAGCTGGGTAGTACCAATAACCTACTCCTGAAGTCGCGCAGATAAATCCAATATCCTTGGGGTCAGCGTGCACAGGCACGGGAATCGGGGTGACTGCTACAGGTCTTCTAGCAAGGGTGACGGGTCCATAATTACGACGATGACAAGGATGATGAGATAATTAGGTTAAGGTGATAATGATGATTAGGCCAATGATGGTGGTTATATTGATGATGGGGGGTTATAATGGTGATAATGATTACAATGGTGATGATAACAGAATGATAGGGATGATGGTGATAACGAGGACGATGATGGTGATGACGAGGATGATGATGTAGACGATGGTGATGATGAGGATGGTGATATGGACGATTAGGGTTAAGGTATTGGTGATGATGATGATTGTAATGGTGTTAATAGCAATGGTGGTGGTGATGATAATGTATGGTGGTGATGTGTTAATGGATGATGATGATGGGGATTATGTGTGATGATGATGATAATTATAATGGTAATGGTGAAGGGGTGGTACTGTTTCGGCCAGGGGCTCAGGCGGCCGAGGAGGAAGAGGCTGAGCAGGAAAGAGGAGGTGGTTCAGGTGGTTGGGGAGGAGACATGGAATAGTGGAGGTGAAGTATTGGTGGTGTGGTGGTGGTGATAGGGAAGTCCGGCGAGGCTGTTGGTGGCTGTGTTCAGTTGGTCAGGGAGTCGGCAGGCGGGGTGCTCCAAGTTCAAGCAAGGGAAGGAGGCCGAGGACCGTTAGACAGAGGCGGTGGGTCAAGATATGCAGAGGAATCGTCGGTGCTGCACAGTCGAGGTACTCGGGGATGATGGTGGTGGTGAAGTATTGTCGACGAGGGTGGTGAATGACGGGAGGTAGAGATCTGAGATGGGAGGAAGGTTGTCGAGGAGTCCAGCGGGGTCGGGTCAGCTCCGGCGTCGGTATAGCGGCTCTCAGGCGGTGTGGGAGGAGATGAAGGAGAAGGGCGAGAGAGGTGGTAGTGCAGTTCGAGTCCGGCTGGTGCTCCGGCTCCTGCGTAGGGAAGATGAGGAAGGAGAAAGGGGCGAGGTCGACCACTTGAGCGGCGGAGGAAGACGTGGGGACGAGGCTGCTCCGGCGGGGTGGCTCACCGGAGGATGGTCGGGGTGACCGGAGCTTCGGGTGCGCGAGGAAGGAGACGGTAAACAGGGAAAAAGGGAAGGGGTGAATTCGGTTAGGTGGGGTTGGGTGTTTTGATGTGGGAAAATAATAGGAAGAGGATTACTTATACATGTAGAAATTTGGGTTTTGGTTTGACCTAAAAGTTTGGGGCTTGGCCAACCCTTCTTAGAGTGGGCCTTGGCCTTATATGGGGGTGTTTGGAGGGCCATAATTGCAATGTTTAAATGCAACGATAGGTTTAGAATAAAGGGGCGATATTACGCGTTGCACATCCCAAACATTATGGAAAAATTCCTATGAAGGGGAAAGTTGGATTTCTTCATGTATTATCCAATGGGGTGGACACCTCAATGCAATTTTGCATAAAAGCGCCCAACAATTGAGAAAATTGCACAAAGATGGAAATTGGATTTTAATTAATTAAATTACAATGCAAGGTATTCTGGAATTAATTAGAAGTACATGGAGGATAAAATTAGGTGGTACACAAGTGTCATAGATATAGAGGGCTCAGAGTAGAATATTAATAAAATTTGGGTTGCACAAAACGGTCAAGATTGTGTCTCTAATTTCGATTGGAACACACAAGGGTACAAAGTCATATTTTATTTAGACTTAAATAATAACGTCTACGACGAATGTTGTGCGACTAAAATGTAGAACAAGAAAGTATAATTATAAGTTACACAAATGTCAGAATGGTAGGCGGACACGTCTAGGACAAGGTTGTGAAATTTGTAGATAGGCAATGGCTAGTGTAGTGCTCCAATTATCGAAGCAACGGTATGGTATGCTAAGCAATATAAATATTGCATAATTAAATAAAATATCGTGTTCTAATTCTAATTGGGTTCAAACTGGCCCTAATTTTACTATCTAAGCCAAGTAGGCCTAATTTTGGGTGTGAGAGTTTACAATCTATCTAACTTAAAATAATTTTGTCCTCAAAATTAAAATAGGGTAGGGTTCTCCCTGTCTAATCTTACTTGGTCACAATCTAAAGAATTGACCTCACGTTTAACAATGCAGTTCCTACCCAACTTTGAATTTACCCATCTATCACCTAAGGCTATACATCTAAGATAGCTATTCCTCAAATTATTTAATCATGTTATTTAATCCTCAAAGTTTTATTACTAAACATATCATATATGATATGCCCTTAATCAATTATAAAAGAGGGTCGCCAAGTCATGTGATTAGCCTATGGGGTATATCAAGTATTCTCTGTGTATCAACTTATACCAAGTACGAGGTTTCATCTTTCCGAATTTAGGGAAGACGGAAAGCAATAATAATGAGTTCAAGGGGAAGGTAATAGAATAGAAGCATAAGAATCAAGGCGTTTAAAGATTTCAAATGGGAATTGTCGAGGCAGTTGTGGATTGAAATCCTATTTGGTAGTTTCTTATTCGCATACTTATATCAGTACAGTTATGTAACCGATACGATATTCTCAGACATATCTAGAGGGCAAGTATATACGTCTACTAGTCAACTATATATCTCAATCCACGTAAAGTAGTCATGCGAAGAGCGAACCAAGCGTACTAAGGTTTGCTAGACCTTAATACACTAATTCTAATTAGACGATGTATTAGTAGGCGTCCCCAATAATATAATATCATGATCAAGCAGGATAAATGAATAAGCTTGTAAAACTAGGCTATAATAGCGGTATAAGTCAAGGTAGTTTAGAAAATAATAAATACGCTGGATTATGATGAAAGAAGGTACATAATAATTCAAGGTCACAAAAAGATAAGACTCTACAGTCTCTACATTTGTCATAGAAACTCCTTGTCTAAGTCGTTAGTCGACCAAATAGGGGTATGGGCTTCTAAGTTCTACAGTTGAATAAATATTATCTTCTTAGGCAAGTTTATAGTTGTGTCATTCGGTTATGCTTCATCAATGGGTTAAGAGGACTATGTGATACTATGTTGTGAGGCATACTACCCAACTTAAAATAATTACTAATACTGTATTGCCTTAAGGATACAGTAGAAACTCCTGTTAAGGTCTACTAGAAAGGGTCTTGGTACTTATTAGGGTATCCTCTTACATTATATAGTATTGGTCATCCTAAGTCTTAATCATAGTGCTCATAGAACATAAGGGTTAACATTAAGAATGGAAGCGTTAGGTGGCACGACAGAAGAACATACTTAGTCGTTGCACAAATAGCGAGCGCTAGATTTCGGAGGAACAAGATGTAAAATTAAAAGAGAGAGACTCTTGATAATATCATGGTTTACTAAGGAAAGATGCTATGCTAATCTCTATGTTTGAGGTATGATCAAGAAAATATTCTAAGCATTGCTCATGGATTTATAGGGTACTGTCTGCTAATCTCAAGACAAGAATCTAAATGTATAGTTCTATAATACTATCCCACTATGAAAGTTAGGTTTTAGTCCAAATCTTTATTCTTGGATTTCTACTAGTTCCTCAATACTATGGTCAACAATATGATCAAACTTCTAACTAATTCTAGTAGTATCTATACTACTCTCAAGTTATTCCTAAATATAAAAAGCGCTAATGGTAAATTAATCTATAGGTAAGGGACGCTAGGGTTCATTAGGTATTTTTCATCTTAGTGATGTGTCAATATACTAGTTATACTCTTAATAGTAAGGTTACCCTACTTATTATCTAACAACAGGGACTTCTATATTCTAGCAGGGACTATACTCAAGGAACTATTAAGGAAGCACATGAATCAAGCAGGATGCAGCTATTTAAATAGAAAATATTGGAAGAAAGGTGAATCATAGTCAAATATGGATGAGATCCTATACTCTAATCCTAGGTGCAGACTTGCTCGATACAGTAACGTAACCGAGACAATATGCTCTTGACCTGCATGGGCCACCACTAAAAACATGTCACGCCCCAGTCCCAAAATACGTAGGACTAGGACACGTAAGCATGCCAACCGCATGTATATGGCAACTCCAATATATGGAAACCATAACACATGCGTACGCTGTATTATGAATAACAATTCACAAGTGGTAAAACTATCACAAGTCACAGGGTATAATCTAAATCGCATCCATATAAATCAATGAATAAATGAATAACCAATAACTATGAAACTAAATCTCAATATAAGGTATCTAATGATGGTAGTCGGATGGAAACAAATCCACTGCCAAATTAGAATATAAAATGAACAAGATAAATTCTATATAAGTACAACATCTAACAATCACGAGGCTCGAAGAGAAGACCTCCTCGAAATATAAGTAACCAGTCCGAATCTGTGCTCTTGCGAATACTCATGTACATCTACACCTGGAAAGGGACCAGGTCCTCAGAGGGACATAACAAGATACATAGAAGCATACCATAAAGTAAATACTGTAAAAACTCGAGGGTGACCTAACCAGCTAAGTAAAATGCACTTTAAAGACGACCTTGGTACGTATGGGTAGGTAAAATGTATAAAGCGTAGCGTCGAGCCAGAGGCTTTGTATCTGGCATTAGCTATAAACTGGATGCCAGATGTATATTCTGACTACATCACCGATCATGATAGTGCGCAGCTAGTAACCTCTGTCGGATGTATCGACAAGCATATACTCCTATAATCGGGTAACACTGATCCCATAACCGGGCAACAGTGAGGCTCACGGCCCCGTAGTTTATTCTGAAACTACGATAACCAAATGTCTATCCCATACGCCTACTAATTGTCTTTCCCGCCCAATGATCTATGTATGTTGTATCCGTAACACGCAGTAGCTACTACACCGAGGCGGAGTGCAAGTATCAGTGTCGTAACTCTGGCTCATAGTCTATCGTTAGAACGATAGTCCAACCTCACAACCAAACACGGACAAGGATTGTACCTTCGTACTATAATAGTCTATGCTCTGACTACTAATAACTGCTAAGTCTCTAACATACATCACTATTAGCAGTTGTACCCTATCCGTCGTATGACCTACGCGTACAGGTGGCCAACCGCATGCACAAGTCCATGCCCTACATGAGACTCACAACACGTGTAAGAAATGTGTTAAGGCCTGGGGAGTCATACCGATAAGTCCACAAATTTAGGTGGGTCCACTAGCCACTAGGTCAGACACAAGTCCTAACGTCAATGCCTTCGTTGACTGCACCCGAGTCTCTCTCGGACGCGCATAGTTATATAATATAGACATACAACTAGTAAACTAGAATTTAAACAATACAACAAGGCAAGGTATACTTGCATGGCAAGAAAGCTGTGTAGTACCAATAACCTGCTCCTGAAGTCACGCAGATAAATCTAATAACCTCGGGGTCAGCGTGCACAGGCACGAGAATCGGGATGACTACTATAGGTCGTCTGGCAAGGGTGACGGGTCCATAATAACAACGATGACAGGGATGATGACGATGAGATAATTAGGTTAAGGTGATAATGATGATTAGGCCAATGATGGTGGTTATGTTGATGATGGGGGGTTATAATAGTGATAATGATTACAATGGTGATGATGATAGATTGATGGGAATGATGGTGATGAAGAGGACGATTATGTAGACGATGGTGATGACGAGGACAATGATGTGGACGATGGTGATGATGAGGATGGTGATATGGATGATGGTGATGACGAGGATGGTGATATGGACGATTAGGGTTAAGGTATTGGTGATGATGATGATGATTGTAATAGTGTTAATAGCAATGGTGGTGGTGATGATAATGTATGGTGGTGATGTGTTAATGGATGATGATAATGGGGATTATATGTGATGATGATGATAATTATAATGGTAATGGCGAAGGGGTGGTACTGTTCCGGCCAGGGCTCAAGCGGCCGAGGAGGAAGATGCTGAGTAGGGAGGAGGAGGTGGTTCAGGTGGTCGGGGAGGAGACAGGGAATGGTGGAGGTGAAGTGTTGGCGTGGTGGTGGTGGTGGTGATAGGGAAGTCCGGCGAGGCTGTTGGTGGCTGTGTTCAGTTGGTCAGGGAGTTGGCAGGCAGGGTGCTCCGGGTTTAGGCGAGGGAAGGAGGTCGAGGACCGTCGGGAAGAGTCGGCGGGTCGAGATGTGTAGAGGAATCGTCGGTGCTGCACAGTCGGGGTACTCGGGGATGATGGTGGTGGTAAAGTATTGTCGACGAGGGTGGTGAACGGCGGAAGATGGAGATCTGAGATGGGAGGAAGGTTGTCGAGGAGTCCAGCGGGATCTGATATGGAATAGAAGAAAAAGCCACAAAGTCACAATACAATCCATCCAAGACTAATAGTCTAGATACAACACAAATCTTAAACATATATACATGCCAAAAGTCTAAACTGAGACCTCTACAATTTAATAATGGAAATAGTTAAGTCTTCTCAGTAGCTGGTACTAGATCCTCAGGCAGCTCACCATCTTATGGCCGGTAATATATAGGACACATCTCCTCTAACCAATCATCTGAAAAATATATCCAGTCAGGATGGAATGAGTATAATCCAATAGCAGCTCCAAGTTAATTGATAATGACTATAAAAAAATGGAGAATGTACACTACTAAAATTTGCGGGATTAGCGACGTTTTTAGCGACGTCAAAGTAAAACGTCGCTAATATTAAAGATATCAGCGACTCCAAAGAATAACGTCGCTATAAGTCATTGTTTGGCGACATATAGCGACGTTTAGCGAATGTAATTTAGTTTTTTAAAAGAATAGTCGCTATAAGTTTATTTAAGGTCGCTAAACATCACTGAGTTATATAATTTAGCGTCGTTTAACGACGTATTTAGCGACGTTAATCTTTTATATATTTAACGACGTATTTAGCGACGTCTATAACGTCGCTAAATATTTCTATTAGCGACATCATAAGTTAGCGTCGCTAATTTATTTCATTTAGGCTTGACGAATTTCTCTTCCCCCGATTTCCTTCGATTCCCCTAAATTTTTTTAAAAAAATACCTCCGTCAGCTCCTCGGCTCCCCTCGTCCCTCCGACGTCCCCTCCTCCCTACCGGCGCCCCACCTCGGCAACCCCCCTCCGGCCGCGTCCTCTTCCTTCCCTCCGGCGTCCCGCTTCTCCCTCCGTCAGCTCCTCCTTCCTCCGGCTCCCCTCCTCCCTCCGGCGTCCTCCTCCCTCCGGCGGCTCCTCCTCCCTCCGACGTTCTCCTCTCTCCAGCTTCCCTCCTCCTCACTCGGTGAGCTCCTCTCTCTGTCTCCTTTCTCTCTCTCTCTCTCTATCTCTTTGTCTCCTTTCTCTCTCTCTCTCTCTCTCTCTAACACTACATAACACGATACGACATGATGTCACACCCCGATCTCCTGCCGGAATCGGCCGTCTCTGCTAGGCGCGAATCACCGTGCCAGTGCTCCCGCGGGACGTACGTTTCCATCGGGACGCGATGCCGTGCGAGCCTAGGGTTACGCCCGCGCGAGGCAAATACCAAAACGGCCGTTGATAACTAGTTCACAGAGTCGTCATGGCAAAAACATAAAATGAACACAAGTATTGAATCCAAATCTAGCTCTTTATTGATATGAAGTAAAGATTACAAGCAGCGCTAGGCCGAGATTACAAATCGCTCATGCTCTCTCTCCCTCTCTTACAATGAATATGCCCATAGGCTTAAAACTAATACAAACGATCAGGATGATAATGTTCTCATACATTATGTCTCATATATGTGGGCTCCAGGTCCGTGCGCCATGCTCCAAGACGCCAAGTGCGGTCCGACACCTCATTGCGTTAAGCGATCTCCGAATTCGTACGAGTTCTCCCGACACCCTGTATGCAGACTGGATGGGTGTCGGTACATTGAATGCACTGGTGGGGAGGCCTCTCGCCTACGCCACAAAATAAGCATGTTCATTAGTTATGTGCACCGACTGGTTTCGTTGTCTTTCTATTCTTTTGCCTTAGGATCAGTTACATGGCAATATAAAGAAAGTAATCTCCGTGTCAACTCAAGGGTGTCATAATATTGAACAATTGAGTTCACCTTACCATTTCTTACCATTTGGCCTTTCTTGTCATATGCAGCAATATAAACAATGATCTACGGAATAACAAGGAGCAACTATGAAACATAAGTATTTTGCCGTGCCTCTTCCTCACAAGACCCATTTTACTAGAACTATGTGTGATACCATGCATCCATTCTAATTATGCAAAATATCGTGCAAACCCACTCCTTGCCGTTTCTTCTTTTCTCAATATGGATAGTCGCTATGCAAACATGACTTATCTATATAAAGGTCACTGGCTCTGCTAGGCATATTGGACATAATCTGCGATGAACGGTTGTCTTCCCAGCTCGGTTGCTAGCCTTGCTGGGCCTCCCAACCATCTAGCGAGTCGACGCCCATCCAGGTCGGTAACAAGCCTTGCTTGATGTCTCACTCTCGTCCGCTAGTCATCAGCTAGCGCATCGCCAGGACTACACTGGCACTGTCCTCCCGGGTCGACACGATTCGGATGCCTCAGCAATCGTGTCGAGGACTCTCTCTACCTGGTGTGAAACCAGTTGTCCGTGACCATGCAACTACTCTCCCACTTCCAATCCTACCCGAGGACAACTCTCGGATCAATCTTTGTCGAGGACTATACTCGGATCTTTTCTTCTTTACGCAGCTCCCTGATTAGAGACTGCCTCGGTGATATGCATATCCCGAGTACCTTCCTTTCCTTCCATCTCCTGACTCAGAACGACTACTTGATAGCCTTCCTCGTCTATGCATGCAACATAATTTTACTCCATCCCGTGTCATGTTCCGTGCGGTACAACGCCTCAGTATGAACTCACACTACTTTAAGGCATATATGAAAGAAGTTACTATATTCCAACTCAACAATCCCGACTACGCAAATAGCAAGTAAGATCTCCATGTTCTATACAATGATAAGGCGGGGTTATCCCCTTAACTATGTGCGTTCATCTCTTTTATTAGCATGCAAAGGTTATCGCCTTTAAACTAGCATGTAACATTCATTTTCTTAGTATGCAGCTAAGTAGAGACAGGTTCACCGGGGCCACCCACCTTAGTGATGTATCGCATCGGTCGAGCGAGGCTCCGGATGCGCCTCTAATAGCCTAAGTCTGACTCCATTGAAGATCCCAGCATGAATGTCTTTGCATCAAACGAGCCATCTCGCTGAGCAAGGCGGGTTGAATAGCTACACTTGTTTCGATTGAATCGGCCCCTCCGGTTTCTGCGGAGTGGGTCGTTACATTATACACCACTCGGAATAAGTCTCGTCCTCGAGACTTCCTGAGTGCAACTTGTACTATCGCACAACTTCTAAACCAAACTCTATACATCTTGGCTAACTTCCAAGGACTGTCTTAATACCACAATCATTTATTTTCTCACCATGCGTTACGCCAATGTTTAGCCAACTCTCATCGAACGACTCTACCGTTCAATGCTATCGAACTATACTCAACTCAATCGTTGCACTCCTGACTCAAAATCTACTACATCTGGCGCAGGGCTGTAATACCCAAGCACATGGTATTCTGTAACTCAATAGGCACTTACAACTCATAATTGGGTGGACTTGCCCAACTTGTTATATTATCTATCATAGGAACCAAATGCATCTGAACAAATTTGACAGTTTACTTGACCTCGCCTATCGAAACCCATCGTTACGCCTAAACCCAAAAGTTTGAATCTCGGCTAATTTTCCAATCTCGTTTGCATTAAATCTCTCTGAGTCACTGTCCAATCTCGTTAAGTAAATCTAATGTCAGCCAAGGCTGTCTCATTAAATTACCTACATTTTCTGACTCAGTCTATATTGTGCCTTAGCGTAGAGCTAAATTTCCCACCTGGGGTACGCTCTAATCCTTTACGTCTTTGGTCCAACCGAACTTAACTCCCTGTTTATTTTACTCGTTTATTTCGCACGAGTGCTTAATCATTTTATCCGAATGATCCCTTTGTACAACTATTGCATTCCCAAACTCAATCTCGTACTGCACCTTAGCGTAGAACTATCTCGGTAGCACGGGGAACGTTATATTCTTTCCTTTATGAAAATTTAGGTTGAGGCTAACCTATTTCAGTTGCCATACTCATCCATGCGAGTCCGAACATTTTTATTTGCAACTTCATCCGAGTTATGCATATCGCTAAGTCTGGATCGTACCCATATTCAAGGCATCCCCCAAATATGTGTATTTCAACCAAGCTTAGTGACAGCTAAGTCGGACAAGCTACTCGTAAAAAATCTTTCGAAACGCCGATCGTTCTGCTATACGAATAACCGAACTCTGGTTCGATTTAGTTATCGTCTACTCCAATCTCACCCAAATTCAAGTTTAGCATTACTAGTAGCAACGCACATCTTCCAAGCAATGATCCAACTCATCACGCCAACTTATCTTCAATATCACCAATTCTAATCGTGAGAGTCCTGTCCGAGAATTCTCTAATACCGTCTTATTCCTCACCGTCGCATAACCGATCCGACCAAATCAATTATTACCCGAGTCCTATCTCACACTGCGTTTGTTTTAATGCCAACGTCACTAGTATACACTCTCAGTGTCAAGTCCTAACTCTAAATCTCGGTACCCTAGTTCTATCATTTTTTCGAACAATACTCTGAAGTCAGCCACTCCAGTTTAACTCAAGGCATAGGGTCGTCTGCCTAGCCACTAGGTCAGCTCACAAGGTCATAGGTACAGTTCAAGTTTATGACTCATCATGCAACCGCGTTGCACAATGCTCGCCCCAAATACCCTAAGGTCAAACCATTATTCTTTTACACGGGTATTCTACCCAAGCTTGTTTCACTCAGATTTCTAAACATCGAGCATAGATCATCCTATCACACCAAAATATTCGTTCAACCGAATCCATGATACGCCCACGTTGCAAGTTCAACCCATCGTTCGCACACACTATCTCTTTCATCACATTTGATAGAATTCACCAATCCATCCTTTTCTACGCCTGTATCACTAAGCCACAATTCCATTATAAATCATCGATGTATATCATAAACTCTAAGTCGTCCAGCACATTCTGCGTATCCGTTCATAAAACCGTCCAACATCTCTTACTTCACGTTTCTAGACTAACTCCTCACCAAAAATCCTTAGATTCATCTGTATCCTAAAACTTGTCTTATCGTATCGAACCACAAGTCAAAATAATTATTTAATTGTCACATTTCGGTCTTCCGCAAGTTCAATCATCCCCGTCGGATGTAAGATTGTCATGCCAATGCTCCCGCGAAATAATTGTCCTAATCCGAACGTGACACATGTGCGAGTAAGAAGTTGTACCCGCACAAGACAAGAAGGTCATTCGTTATGGTTATCCTCGAACGAATAGACAACTCATCGTCGCTTTTTGTTTTATCCCAAGTTGTACATTGATCCACCAAGCCATGTAACAACCGTTCTTACCGCCATCCAAGTTCGCCAAATTCAATATTACCATTTGATCATTTCTTAGTCTACTCTTAGCATTCCTCAAACAACTAAGTTTAAATTCCAAACCCAAGTCTATCCCATTTCGATACGTTCCATTCATCGAGTTCGTTTGGAATAACCACCGAATATGATCCATTGAGTCCGATTATCCCCGTCGTACGTAAAATCACCACGCCGGCGCTCCCGCAGGATAATCGGTCTCGCTGGGACAGATTTTGAATGTTATCTTTCTGAACTTGATTTCAAGATCGTTCTTTCAAACTCCAAGATAAATCTATTACCGCTTAACTCGATCCATCAAAATCATAATTTTACTAACTTGCATCAATCCATACTATCTTCCAACCATTGTTATGGTCTAAAATCTCCCAAAATTTGAAATCATCGTATTCGTACTCAAACCGAACTCTATCGAGCGATATCCTACTCAAATCCAAATTTTCTATGCACGCTATCATTCATTTGCTCCATTATTTCCAATTGTACTAATTCCGATCGCATCTCCAATTAATCTATCTTAACTCAAGTTTTTAATTCGCTTGTTTCAACTCAAAATCGCTCGTACAATCCTCTAAAATTTTCTGACCATGATATCAATTCCAATTGCCCTGAACTCCTATTCGATGTATGCTTTATCCCTTATTCAACTCATTGTAACTCGTTCGAACCAAATATTGCATACTTCCTCCGAGTTTGCTTACTTGCTAGGCATTGTTTATTTACACTAAGGCTTTTACCCAATCTCGTCGTTTGCCGCTAGACTCGCTTAATACTCCAAAATCCTTGATTTGTTCGAACACTTCTAAGCCGACCAATACACCACTCAGGGTTCGAGTTATACTCCATGAATCTATACAACTCATTATATCCACAATTCGCATAATTGAACAGGAGGCTATCGTATACACCACTCATAAATTTAGTCATCCCTATAACTCCTGAATCGCGTTTTCATCCTTCACTCGTATTCCCAATTCGTTCCTTAGAACTCCAACACGATCCCTATTTGTCGCCTAACGATTCTAGTCTCCTATGTACCCCTATCGATAGTCCACCATACAAATATATTATAAATTATAACTTATCGCTATGAATAACCGTCCAAACTATATCTGAAAATTCCATAAATGATTCACATTACTTGCCTTAGTGGCACTCCAATAACGTCTTTATCGATTTCCCTCCTAAGTCAAACTTTATTCTTATCCGAACAATATCCAAATCTCGTTGTAACTCACTAGCACTAAGAGTCTTGGTGCACGATACTCAACACAACTTGACCAAAAGGCCATGCGCATAGACCACTGTCTGAACAATATTCTTATCTCGCACTCTACTCGCTTGGTATTTTTATATAGACATATAACTTGCTGATTATAACACGAGTCTACTATCACAATATCTTTCACAGGTTTGGACAAAAGCCCTTGTATCATAATCCCGTTCAAGCAATCATTAATTCACACGCACTTTTCAAAAATATTTAGACTTATTCTATGGAACATCCATCGAACATCGAGAGAGAGCATCTACCACTTATTTCAATACACAAGTTTAAAACTGAGAGAATCGAAATGAATTTCAAGGATGTAAAGCCGTGCTCCGATACCAATATGTCACGCCCCGATCTCCTGCCGAAATCGGCCTTCCCCGCTAGGCGCGAATCACCGCGCTAGTGCTCCCATGGGACATACGTTTCCATCGGGACGCGATGTCGCGCGAGCCTGGGGTTGCGCCGGCGTGAGGCAAATACCGAAACGACCGTTGATAACTAGTTCACAGAGTCATCATGGCGAAAACATAAAATGAACACAAGTATTGAATCAAATCTAGCTCTTTATTGATATGAAGTAATCAAATCTAGCTCTTTATTGATATGAAGTAAAGATTACAAGCGGCTCTAGGCCGAGATTACAAATCGCTCGTGCTCTCTCTCTCTCTCTCTTACAATGAATATGCCCTTAGGCTTAAAACTAATACAAACGATCAGGATGATAATGTTTCAATACATTATGTCTCATATATGTGAGCTCCAGGTCCGTGCGCCATGCTCCAAGATGCCAAGTGCGGTCCGGCTCCCCATTGCGTTAAGCGATCTTCGAATCCGTACGAGTTCTCCCCTGCACCCTGTATGCAGACTGGATGGATGTCAGTACATTGAATGCACTGGTGGAGAGGCCTCTCGTCCAGGCCACTAAATAAGCACGTTCATTAGTTATGTGCACCGACTGATTTCGTTGTCTTTATATTCTTTTGCCTTAGGATCAGTTACATGGCAATATAAAGAAAGTAATCCTCGTGTCAACTCAAGGGTGTCATAATAATGAACAATTGAGTTCACCTTACCATTTCTTACCATTTGGCCTTCCTTGTCATATACAGCAATATAAATAATGATCTACGAAATAACAAGGAGCAACTATGAAATCCAAGTGTTATGTCGTGCCTCTGCCTCATAAGACCCATTTTACTAGAACTATGTGTGATACCATGCATCCATTCTAATTATGCAAAATGTTGTGCAAACACACTCCTTTCCGTTTCTCCTTTTCTCAATGCGGACAGCCGCCAAGCAAACATGACTTATCTATATGAAGGTCACTGGCTCTGCTAGCCATATTGGGCATAATCTGCGATGGATGGTTGTTTTCCCAGCTCGAATGCTAGCCTTACTGGGCCTCCCAACCGTCTAGTGAGTCGACGCCCATCCAGGTCGATAAAAAGCCTTGCTGGATGTTTCGCTCTCGCCCGCTAGTCATCAGCTAGCGTATCACCAGGACTACACTGGCACTGTCCTCCCGGACCGACATGATTCGGATGCCTCAGCAATCGTGTCGAGGACTCTCTCTACCTGGTGTGCAATCAGTTGTCCGTGATCAAGCAACTACTCCCCCACTTCCAATCCTAGCCGAGGACAACTCTCGGATCAATCTTTGCCGAGGACTACACTCGGATCTTTTCTTCTTTATGCATCTCCCTGATTAAAGACTGCCTCAGTGATCTGCATATCCCGAGTACCTTCCTTTCCAAAAAATCTCCTGACTCGGAATGACTACTTGATAGCCTTCCTCGTCTATATATACAACATGATTTTACTCTATCCCGTGTCATGTTCTATTTGGTACAGCACCTCAGTATGAACTCACACTACTTTACGGCATATATGAAAGAAGTTACTACATTCTAACGCAACAATCCCGACTACGCAAATAACAAGTAAGATCCCCATGTTCTATACAATAATAAGACGATGTTATCCCCTTAGCTATGTGCGTTCATCACTTTTATTAGCATGCAAAGATTATCGCCTGTAAACTAGCATGTAACATTCATTTTTTTAGTGTGCAGCTAAGTAGAGACAGGTTCACCGGGGCCACCCACCTTAGCGATGTATCACATCGGTCGAGCGAGGCTCCGGACGTGCCTCTGATAGCCTAAGTCTGACTCCATTGAAGATCCCAGCATGAATGCCTTTACATCGAACGAGCCATCTCGCTGAGCAAGGCGGGTTGAATAGCTACACTTGTGCCAATTGAATCAGCCCCTCTGGTTTTTGTGGAGCGGGGCGTTACACATGACACACACTAACCCTAACCCTAACTCGAACACACACACAAATACGTACGCCTACACACTAACACATGCTGACACTAACCCTACTACTGACACGGACACACAGATACACACAAACATAGACAAGACATGACATAGACATGACATAGGATACGACACAGACACATAGACTGACATGACACGAAATATGAAACAGACCCTAACCCTATCTCTCTTTAGTTGGCTGTCTGAGTTTAGACGCAACCTTGCGTATATACATCATATATAATACAATATAGATCTCGACTCAAGAAGAGTCGTATACACGGACACGGGAATGACTCTTCAAAGCCGAGACACGATATGGTATTGGCTTTTTCTAGAACTCGTATCCAACTTGGGCTGATGCTTCTTTCTGTACGAGTTGTTGAATTGGCTACTACAAACTGCTAAACCTGCTGTTAAAGGCTTTGTAGTGGACTGGCTATGCTGGTACTTGCTGAGTTTACTTGCTGTTGTGCATCCTTCTTGTTGTGCACTGCACAGTGTTTCTTCACACTGATTCCTTATTGTTGCACTGTGCAGTACAGCTAGCTGCTACTGATATAAACTGTTGTATGCTTTCCCTTGTACTGTGGTAGCACAGAACTGCACACTGCTCAGTTGTGCTCTACCTTGCTGTGCTAGCACAGAGCTAGCACACTGCTCTCCCTTCAGTTGATCACTGCCAAATAATGCATACTGAAAATTATGAACTGCTCTCCCTAGTGACCCGAGCTCACTCAACCACTCAAACAACCATATGAACACACACATACATAGGGCATTGTGTATCAAGTTAGAGAAGTTCTTACCTTCCTCCAGAGAATCATATTATATTTAACGATTTATAGGACACATACTGTCATTTTTATAGAAGTATCTTATGAATTACTATCTGTGTCATCGTTCGTGGATGTACAACCGTCATTCTGATGACATGTGCGGTATGCGGACTAAATTCATTGAAGGTGTACAGCAGTTCCTCCAGTTCGCTAAGGCGTTCCCTTAGTACACGGAGGTACCAAAATTAAGTGTCTGTGTGTGAGATATCACAACTTGAAATATCATCCAGAAGTGGAAGTCATATATCATTTGTACTCGAAGGATTTCACGTCGAATTACTATCAGTGGACCGCGCACGAAGAACTTGTGTCTTTAGCATCGGAGTCAGAGCCTTATGTGGAGGCGTATATGGATATCCACGACCACGCTGCTTACGAAGACGGGTGGGTGAATATGGTTTTTGATGTGACGGGGCCTAGTTCAATTCGGACAATCATGATGCAGCTGAGGAGGCACCGAATGCCGATGCTGCAAAGTTGATGGAGTTGCTGGAGAATGCAAGGACTCCATTATATCCTGGTTGTGAGGATCATTCACCATTGGAGGTGGTTACAAGATTTTTGAGCATCAAGTCCGATTTTAACATGTCACAAGAATGCTATAACCGACTGATGGATTTGATTATAGAGATCTTGCCCGAGGGTGCAAAGTTGCCTAAAGACTTCTACCGATCTATACCGATCTAAGAGGATGGTGAGATCGCTCTGGATGGGATACGAGAAAATTGATGCATGTCACAACGGGTGCATGTTGTACTACAAAGACGACAAGGATGAAGATGCGTGCAGATTCTGTGGTGCTGATCGCTACAAGGCCACTGGTAGAGGAAAGTCTGTCGGTGCAAGAAAGCCTACCGATTCGATGTACTACTTGCCTTTGACGCCGTGGTTGTAGAGGTTATTTATGGTTAAGGAGACTGCAGAAAACATGAGTTGGCACAGGCGAAAACAGATCGAAGGAGTATTGGATCGTCTATCCGATGGAGAAGCATGGAAGCACTTTGATCGAGAGTATCTAGATTGTGCTTCGGATTCGCATAATATCAGATTGAGGCTCTCCTCTGACGGTTTTACCCCATTCGAACTTTCGGGCTTCCAGTATTCATGTTGGCCTGTGATCGTCAATCCTTACAATCTACCGCCTTGGATGTGCATGAAGACTCCGTATATGTTCCTAACCGTTATTATCCCAGGTTCAAATAATCCGAAGAGGAACGTCAATGTGTATTTACAGCCTTTGATAGATGAGTTGAATCAGCTGTGAGAAGTAGGTGCCAACACATACGATATTTCTAGAAAGCAGAATTTTCAGATGAGGGCAGCACTTATATGGACCATCAACAACTTTTCGGCCTATGGATGTTATCGGAATGGAGCACTCATGGTCGTCTCTCATGTCCGTATTGCATAGACCGTACTAAGGCTTTCCGTTTGAAACACAGAGGCAAATCGTGCTTCTTCGATTGTCATCGACAATTTTTGCCGAAGGATCATCCGTACCGGAGGAATATGAATACTTTTTGTGCGGGCGTTGTGAAGAAGGCCAATCCACCGCCAAGGTGGCCCTAGATACACGATATAGGAAAAGGTAAAAGATTTATTAAGTGCTATCGAAGAGCCTGCTAAGTGGTACAAGTGTGACGGATTTGGTCTCACCCATAACTGGACGAAGAGGAGTATATTTTGGGATCTACCATATTGGAGCACCAATCTGATCAAACATAACCTTGATATCATGCATATCGAGAAGAATATGTTTGATAACATAATTAATACTGTAATAGAGGTAAAGTGGAAGACGAAAGACAATCCGAAGGCCAGGTTGGACTTAGAAGAAATATATAGACGTCCTGCGTTGCATTTGATAGAGGAAGGGAATGGAAAGTTAAAGCAGCCTAAGTCAGTTTTCTCACTGGAGAAAGAGGATAAAGGGAGACTTTCAAGGTGGATTCAGGATCTAAATTTTTCAGACGGGTACGTGTCAAACTTGAGAAGATGCGTCGACCTCAAGGAGAACAAACTAGCGGATATGAAAAGCCACGATTGTCACGTATTCATGGAGAGGTTAATTTTGATTGCATTTCAGGAATTCTTACAACAGGTCATTTAGGATCCATTGACAGAGCTTAGCATATTCTTCAGAGAACTTTTTTCTACTGAGTTGCTCGTCGATCGTCTAGAAAAGCAAGAGAAGGACATTGCGGTAACACTATATAAGCTCGAGAAGGTGTTTCCTCCTGGATTCATCGACTCTATAGAGCATTTGCCAATTTATCTTTCCTATGAGGCACGTGTTGGTGGTCTTGTCGGTTATCGGTGGATGTACCCCTTCGAGCGTCATCTGAATCACCTAAAGAGAAAGGTAAAAAATAAGGTACGGGTTGAGGGCTCTATTTGTGAAGCTTATATTCTTGAGGAGATTACAAACTTTTGTTCGACGTATTTTAAATCTCATGTTGCTACTAATAGAATGAGAGCTCCGAGAAACGACGACAGATATCAGGAATCTAATGATGCAATACTCAAAATATTCAATGCATCCGAAAAGCCTTCGGGGAAATTGAAGCAGGGATATTTGAATGATGACGAGCTAAGGGCTGCTCAGTTGTATATATTACTCAATTGTGACGAGGATGAAGTGGAGAAGCTAGAGGGGTAAGTAATTAATACGTCCATATTTACATCATCTCAATGTAATAGTATAAGCTACTATTATGCTACTAATCAGCGGTTGCTTCGTTGTTTTTCAGCACATATAATAATGAGTTGAGGTCGATTAGACCCTACATAACAGGCGAAGAAGTAGAACAAGAAATGAGATGCCATTTTCCTTCTTGGTTGAGCGCATATATAAGGAGCTTGCTAATTACTTTTTTCTTTCTGCACTTGCACAATAAATAACTTACTATCGCTACTTTGGTATTTAGGTCGATCGTCTAATAACACCCGAGACTGTATCTATTGAAACTCTAGCTAAGGGACCAATTACTGCCGTTAAAATATGGCCAAGTTTTTGTGTGAATGGGTTTAGGTTCAAGTCAACAAATGCTCCTATCAAAAACAGCTTTCTGGATCTTGATTCTACGAAAAATAGTTGTTTGTATATCAAATCTTTGAACTACAAAGACGTCGATCCAGGTGTAAACCCCCTCGATTTATTCTATAGATAGTCATGTTTGGATTTGGAAAATTTTGGATTTAGCAGCAGATGTTGAGGTTTAGAGTAGAGTTAAGTTTGTCTGGTATTTTAATTTATTTAATTAAAACCCTTGGCTCGCCCTATCATTGCTTAATTATTCGGAGCCCAATAACAGCCCATAAATTCCATCGGATTATTGTACTTCTGACTTGACCCACCAAATTAGGTACTGGACTTTTCCGTCACTTAAAGTCAGATTTCGTTGTGCTCTAAATTAATTGCACAATTTTACGAAACCGTAATCCCATAATTAAATTCTGTGTCGGACACCTGTGTCGTTACCCTAAATTTTGAGATACCAACTTAACCCGTTGAGCCGGACCAACTAAAGGGTCCAAGACTGACTCCAAGCTCCCACCATTTTTGACCTTTGTGTCATTTTCGAATTTTGACCCCAAGTGCCCCCATTTAACTTAAAAGCGCGGGACACTTTTATTCTAATTAAATCGAGGATACTGATTTTGCCTAATTATATTTTAATCTCTAATTAATCCCGATGGCCATTAAATTAAACCCGTGCCAAACACCAAACACCCCCTCACCATGCAAATCACCAAACTCCATTTTCCCCACAATTTTTGCATTATTTTATGTGTTCGTACAATTTCCCGAATTTAAGGGGCTTAGTTGTAAAATATTGATTTAGGTGTCCTCACCCCATTGGCCATGACCAAATGGAGAGCCCACCATCCTTTGCCCAAGTCAAGCCTCAAACCTCCCTCTCTTTTGGAAGAAGAATTAATTTCTTCATATGTAATCTATACCACACGTTGGAAAGGGGTAAATCCTCACCATCCAATCTCCACAAAAATCCCTTATTTAATGTCTCCTCAAGCACACATCCCAAGCAAGCCCTAATCCCTACATTTGGGAAACCCCACCCTCTCTCTCTCTCCTCCCTCTTCCGGTTACAAACCACGGCCACTTCTTCCCTTTCTCTTCTTCTCCATTTTTCCTCCATTCTTCTTCTTCTTCTTCTTTCTTTCTTCATCTTCCCTGAAGAAGACCCGGCCACCCGACTGTACATACCCCCACCCGACTGTGCAGCAGCCGACAGCCTCCGGCCCCGTTGTGCAGCCGACTGTCACCCTAGTAACCTCCGCCCACTGTCCCAAAGCGAACCCGGCCAACTGCCACTCGGCCGAGACCCCTACGGCGTGCCCGTCCTCCCCGCAGTTTCGATTGCTACCAGTCGCTCGGGCCAACCTGACTGGCTCTTCCCCGAGCCACTGCCGAACTGCTTCGGCCGACCCGCCATTACTGCCACTCCCCGCGTCGGCTGCTACCATCACCGCCGGCCTCCATCTCGACATCCAATCGAGCTGTTGCTCCTCCACGAGCTTCGGCAGACCGCTGAACTGCTCCGGCCGCTCGCTGAATCTCCACCTCTCTCGATCTTCCCCCTCCGACAGTCGAGCACTGCCACGAGCCATCACGATAAGATCCTAGTACCTCCCCTCTACTTCATCTTCTACGGCGGGCATCCCACTTCACGCCACCACCTCCTGTTCATTACCACCACCACCACCTTATCATCGCGACCACCGCTTCTGGCCAAGGACACCACCACAGCTCTGCCTATCCATCCCGCTGACACCCTTCGTCTTCGGCGAGCCACCCTCGCTGTCTCCTCCGTCGCCTCGGCCAGCCTCCACTCGCCGTCGACCACCCTCCAGTCGACCGGCCAAGCAACCATCACCCCCGCTCAACCGCCTCCATTCGAGTTTTCCTCCGGCCATTGAGCCATTGCAACCACCCCACGACCTCGAACCACCACCGTGACGGCTTCTTCTCCGGCCACCCTCCACCAACAACAACACCACTACGCATCGCCAAGGTGAAACACTTCTCCCCCTCCCTATACATTTATATGGTTGTTTATGAGTAAGTTTAGTGTAGTATTAACGATCTAACATAAGAATTGGTGTAATGTGTTTAGAGTTACTTACATAAGTATTTTATAATAAAATCTATGGATATACATTAAGTTAGGGTTTGAGGATATTTGGACCCTTGTTTGGGGGTTATATTCATATTGGGAATTTTGTGGATAAATTACATGGTTTAATGTGCAAATTAATGGTCATATGGACTTTCGGGTTGTGTAAGATGCTATTTGAGTTAGGGTAGAGAATGCTATAATATGTTTAGGCTATATTAAATGCTAAGTAAGAGATCTTAGGGTGTTGTTCATTTTATTTGCATATTGTATATTGATGACAAGTAGTTTAACTTATGGTGAAAGGATATTAGGATAATGAAACATTGGTGGATGTTGAGGAGCAGGTGTTGATGGTGAACTAGTGTGTAACATCAAATCCTTAGTCATTCTTTGAGAATTGATAAATAATGTCGAACTTAATTGAGTAGTAGTTTTTGTAAAATGGTAAAGGTTGTATATAAATGAGGGTTTAATAAATATTTATTTATTTATTTCAAGGATGATAGTAAAGGTGTATGTTAACATCTGTGAACACTGAGGTGGAACCGAGGATTTGATTATGGTTTAAACTACTGAATATCGGAAGGAATGTAGTGAGATCGAGGTTTGGTTTGATGATACTGTACGAATGATTATCTGGATTAGATGTAATATACCCTGAGGCAACCCTGGTCAACTCTCTAGCTTCGTACCCATGTGAGTTGTAACTAAGTCTGAACATAAGACTAGATGTGTGTCACATCATATTTTAGCGTTGTGATAGTTTATTGATTGAGTTTGTATCTCGTCTCTAGGTACTACGGGACCTGCAGACTTAGACGTGGTACCGGATCCCCGTCATCAGCAGCCGAACGCAGGCAAGTGTACCTTGCCATCCTGTATTTTCAGCTTACAGATATTTATTGTTTTGTTATTTACATTATGCACGTATTTATGTTGACGTTCGACACCTCTCGTCCGGATCACAACCGGGTGCTTACGTTCGTCGTAACGTCTTAGAATAATTGTTAGATGCTTTGTAGTACCTCGATGTACGTACCTGAGTACATCGACACCCAGGACACACTTATACACTGTGATCATACCAGATTCCTGTATCCTGATACTGACATCATGACCAGAGACTGGAAAGACCTTAGGGTCGCGTCTGTTGAGTTATTTCTGTATGTCGAGACTGTAGTTAGAGGTTCAGGTTCAGCGCACAATCGTTGACCGCTTGGGAAGGGGAAGACAGTTAATAGATGTTTGGGCTACTCTGCACGTGCTTATATATTTATGTAGTATTTTATAGTGATTCCTGTATCTAGTGTAGTGGTATCACCCATGTGACTCTTTGCCCGGAGCTGCGGTACTTGCCGTGTGTTTTCGTGTCCGGAGCTACGATTTTATTTTAGAAAGCCCACGCATCGAACATTGTCTTTAAACTGTGTGACACTAGTTTGGTTATGATAGAGTACCCTTTCGTGCACTTGTACTTTCTGTTACGTGGCTTGTTGTATTTTTGTACCTTGTTACGTCCCTCTGGTTCCCTGCCAGTTTTGCAGCATAGGTGATTACGGAGCATTTGGAGTTGCTGTTGGAGTTGCATGTCTTACGAGCATGGTACCAGGTACTCACAGCTTAGAAGTACTAAGAGATGGAAGGATTGTTGATCATGACCTCGAATAATTTATGGGAATGCATAGCCTGATGATGGAAACTAGTGGTTGGATATGATAGCAATACCAGAAATGATATTATGGACTAGAGGAGATAAAATTTCAAGCTCTCACTTGGAAGATGATGATCTAATACCAGAAATTTTAGTATGTGCTTGGGTGACATCATTATTATAATTGCACTATGTGACTTGGACAGATAAATTATGAAAAGAAGGAATTTGAGGAATAGAATCTTAGAGAAAACTTTGAGGAGAAGAGAATTATACATTAGGCAAGGAATTTTTTTTCTTTTTTTTCTTTTGAGGATTGATGTTGGAAACAGAACGGGAGAAATTATTTTACGATCTTATCCTAGACATGGATTAGTTTAGCCAATACCACTCAACGCTTGATTGCCGTCGTGGTTATGTCACCTTTAGACCACCGGATTATCCTGAGTTTGAGTTTTTAGAGAGCCTGGAAGCATGGTACCCACCTACCTTTGAGGCACACATTGCAGAAGGGCAACCAGTGTACCCCGTATTATACCAGAGTTTGAGGATGTGGTTCTAGAGAATCTTTCTGGCCTTCTACCTAACAGAGAGATAGAATTTGCTATAGAGTTGACTCCAAGAGCGGAGCCAATTATTTTCCCGTCTTCAGACTAGCACCGAAAGAGTTGGTTGAGTTGAAGGTCCATAGTAGATGATCACTTAGACAAGAGTTTCAGTCGGGCTAGTATTTCTCCAAGGGGGAATACCCATCTTAATTGTGCCGAAGAAAGACAGGATGGTACATATGAATCAGCTAAGGGGTACATGTATTCTCGAAGATCGATCTCAAATCAAGCTAACATCAGATCAAGGTACAGAGAAAGGACTTTCCGAAGACGGCTTTTCGGACGTAGTATGGACACTATGAGTTTCTAGTCACACTACCAAAAAAGTCAAATTAGCGACGCCAAAAAATGTCGCCAAATGACAATAAAATGTCGCTAAACTCGTTTAGCGACGTAATTAGCGACGTTGTAACGCAGTCGAAAAAAACCAAGTTGCTGAACGGAAAAACGTCGCTAAACGTCGCTATGCCGACATTTTTTAGCGACTTTATTGAGTCGCTAAATGTAGCGACGTTTAGCGACGCGGCGTCACGAAATAGCGACGTTTATTAAAGTCGCTAAACGTCGCTCATTAGCAACTTTTATAGCGACGTAACAGCGACGTCTTTAATGACCTGGCAGTACTGCCATGTCAGGAATTTGCGACGTACAGCGACATATTTAGCGACATTTAGCGACGTTGTTAGCGACGGCTATTTACACGTCGCTAATTAGCGACTTGTTTAGCGACTTATAAAAACGTCGCTAGACATCGCTAAACGTCGCTAAATACGTCGCTAAATTTACAAAAAAATTAAAAAAAAAACTGAATTGTTCCAAACTATTATTCCTCTAATTTATAAATTTGTAATTAAAAATAGACCCGGAGCAACCCTCCGTTGAATTCTATGGGTTCGCCGACCCCTTCGATGGAACACAAACATTATAGACAGAAAATAAAAGTATCACAGTCACACAAAATGGGCATAAACAGCATCACAAAATACATAATATATAAGTATCAGAGTATCGCAGTAACACAAAATGCATAATATATAAGTATATGAAACATTATAGTATCAATCTTTAGGATTTCCAAAACGGGGCTGATACCAGTCCCTCAAATACTGCGCATAAACAGCGTTTATGTTATCAAGCTCCGCTATGGGTGCTGGGTGACTGGAACTCCCCGTCTGAGATACAGCCGCGATAGGTGCTGGGTGACTGGAACTCCCCGCAGGTGGTATCTCTTCCTCCTTAACAGTAGGAGGCATCACTTCCTCCTTAACAGTAGGAGGCATCACTTCCTCCTTAACAGTAGGAGGTGTCGTTCTCTTGGGTGCCATCTGGTAAGATAGATGAAAACAAAGAATTAGCAGTATAATAATGATACCATAATATCTTATAATAATGATAATTCTTTGCAATTGAAATTGAAATTGAAATTGAATTATGAGATTTGGATGATAAAGATTAAAGTAAATAGTAGTATCTAAGACACACACACACAAAACCAGTGGCTCGACTGATACACTGAGACACAGTGGTTGAGGCACACTGTGCACACACACAAAACCAGTTTTCACAGTGTACACTGACTGAGGAACCCGACACTCTCACATCCCCCAAATGCAAAAACCCAAACTCACACTACAACTAACAATTGATGCCTAGGTCTTATACACCTACACACACGTATGGTTGAGCTATTTTCAAATTCCAGTCTTATATAACCTAAAGACAGGTAGACTTTGATACCAAATTTATATCTGAAGATGGGAGTAGCTTGCTAAGTCCAACAAGTATATTTTGTCTCCATATTGTGTACTCTAGTGAACTACAAGCAAAATTTCAAAACTCATTTTGGTTTATTTTGGTCTGCGCCAAAAAAATTTATCACACAGATTTAATTCCTACACACACGTATGTGTGTGTGTGTGTCGTGTGTGTGTGTCTGCGTCTGTGTGTGTGTCGTGTATGTGTGTCGAAAGTGCTTTTTTTTGTTCATGGACTTTTTTTAGCTTATTCATATTAAGATTTTCTAGATAAACTTACTAAGAAGCAACAATATCACTTTGATAGCTATATGAACTTAAGAGGGGTCAAAGTCATAAACATATACTAAAATGTGTACTTCGTATTTGGAAGCAACAAAAATACCTATCTGTTAGATATTACACACTAAAAGGCAAAATAAAACTTCATATGATCATTTCAGATTAATGGATAGATGTAACATATCAATTTCCCAAATAACAATCACAAGTTAGCAATTAATGACACGACCCCGACACGAACACAAAGCAGTATCTACTAACCTTGACGAAGAGTCACTACACCAAAATACCTCTATTGTAACGGTCTAACACATGTTACAAAAAATAATTCTAACGGATAAATTTTATGCGTATATAGGCGTGGATAATATTACTAACTACCCTCCTAACAACTCATGTCCGTTAATATTTTAATTATTCTAACGGCTATATCCGTTAGTAATTATTTTTTCTAATAGGCATATAAATATATGTACAATTGAATACTAACGGGCTTTGACCATTAGCATATTTAAAAAATATGAAAAAATAGTAATTTTAGAATTGAATTGTAAGGGGAATGGGCCGTTAGTATATTTTAAAAATATGAAAAAAATTATTCATCAAGATTCACGATTAAGAGTTATACATAGAGATCTCAAAGCAAGCAACATTCTCCTTGACAAGGACATGGACCCCAAAATTTCAGATTTTGGTATGGCTAGAATATTCGGTGGAGATGAAACAGATTTTAAAACGAGAACAGTTGTTGGTACATAGTAAGTTTTGACTCATAATCATAAGATATGTAGTTTTTTTTAGTCAACCCTAACCCTAATCTGCGTCTGTGGTACATAGTAAGTTGTTGGTACATAGTAAGTTTTGATCTCAAAGCAAGCAACATTCTCCTAAACCTAACCCTAACCCTAATCTGCGTCTGTGTGTGTGTATGCGTCTGTGTGTCGTGTGTGTGTCGTGTGTGTGTCTGCGTCTGTGTGTGTGTCGTGTATGTGTGTCGTGTGTGTGTGTCTGCGTGTGTGTGTGTGTGTGTCGTGTGTGTCTGTGTGCGTGTGTCGTGTCTGTCAAGTGTGTCTTGTGTCAGTGTCACATGAGAGAGAGAGAGAGAGAGAGAGATTACCTAGAGCTCGAGGAGGAGGAGGGGGATGCCGGAGTAGCCGCAGCCGTGGAGACCCGGTCGCCGGAGAGGGGGGGGGGGGCGGGGGAAATCGAAACATTTTCAAAATTTTCGATAGATCGAGAAAAGAAACCTGAGCCCTAATTAAACAAAATTTAGCGACGTTTAGCGACGTCCAATAAAAACGTCGCTAAAAAAAATTAGCGACGCCAACGATAGATACGACGTCGCTAAATACGTTGCTAAATGTTTTTCATATATACGTCGCTAATTACGACGCTAAACGTCGCTAAATCAGATATATTAGCGATGTTTAGCGACCTTAATTGAACTTATAGAGACTATTCGTTTAAAATCTTAATAAAAGTCGCTAAACGTCGCTAAATGTCGCCATTTAGCGACGACTAGCGACGATTTTTACCGAGTCGCTAATTTAGCGACGTTTTTACTTGGAGTCGCTAAAATACGTCGCTAATCCCGCTTTTTCTTGTAGTGTCATGACGTTTGGTTTAACTAACGTGCCAGCAGTATTTATGAGCCTAATGAACAGTATTTTCCACTAATACTTAGATAAGTTCGTGGTGATAATTATAGTCGACATATTGGTATGCTCCAAGAGCCAGGAGGAGCACGAGAGACATCTCAGGATCGTGTTGGAGATGCTGAGACAGAAAGGTTGTGTGCCAAGCTCAGCAAATATGAGTTATGTTTAGATAGATTAGATAGTCTCCGTATCAGGACAACTAAGGGTTCATGAGAAGAACTATCAGACACACGATCTAGGACTAGCTGCAGTAATATTTGCACTAAAGCGATGGCGACACTACTGTTATGAAGAGCATGTTGAGATTTATACAAAACACATAAAGTCTGAAGAATGCCTACACGCAAAAGGAACTCAACATGAGACAAAGACATTGTCAACATGAGACAAAGACATTGGCTAGAATTTATGACAGATTATATCGAGTTGCAGTACCACCCTAGCGAGGCGAATATAGTAGAAGATGCCTTAAGCTAAGCCCATGTCATATTTTTATGACTCATCGCCAGTAGTTAGAGGATTTTTCAGGAACTCAGGATTAAGATTGTATTACCAGGCATGGATGGACCGATGGCCAGTCTCGAGGTTCATTCCACATTTATTGAGAGGATCAAGGCAGCCTTGCCTACAGATACGAGATTTAGACGATTGCGAGAAAGGACAGAGGCCGACATGCAAACAGGACTCAGGACTCATAGAGACGAAACATTGAGGTATGGAGATCGCCTATACATTCCGAGTGACAAGCTACACCAAGAGTTGATGACCGAGGCTCATAGCTAGATTATTCTATTCATCTCGGGGGTACGAAGATGTACCGAGATTTGGGGCAACATTACTGGTAACATGGGATGAAAAGAGAGATTGTGAGATTCGTGGCAAGACGCTTGGTATGTCAGCAAGACAAGGCTGAATAATAGAGAACTGCAGGACTAGTGCAGCTGCTTCCCATTCCTGAGTGAAAGTGGGAATACATTACCATGTACTTCGTCACAGGATCTCTCGCGAAGCCCTAGCGGAAAGGATATAGTTTGGGTGGTCGTAGACAGACTCACCAAGTCTGCATATTTCTTGCCCTTCAGAGTTGGGCAATCCACGAAGATTTTAGCTGACATGTATATGAGGCAGATAGTACGATTACATGGAGTGCCTGTCAGCATCGTATCGGATCGTGATTCCAGATTCACGTCGCATTTTTTGCGGAGTATGCAGGAGAGCCTAGGAACTCATCTCAAGTTCAGCACTGTATATAATCCACAGACTGATGGTCAGTCAGAGCGCACGATACAGATATTAGAGGATATGTTTAGAGCGTGCATGATTGATTTTGGAGGATCTTGGTGGAATTCTCCTACAATAACATTTACCAGGCCAACATACAAATGGCACCTGATGAGGCACTGTACGGCAGGAAATATAGGTCACTAGTTTATTGGAGTGACGTGGGAGAGCGTCAGATACTTGGTCCAGAGTTGGTGACCAGACAGTGGAGAAGGTCAAGCAGATTCAGAGCCACCTGCGTACAGCACAGGAAAGACATAAATACTGGGTAGATGCGCACCACAGGCCATTGGAGTTTAAGGAGAGTGACCATGTATTTTTGAGGATATCGCTCACTCGTGGTACCATCAGATTTGGAGGCAGAGGCAAGCTGAGTCCGAGGTACATCGGGCCTTTTGATATTTTGGAACGAGTTGGCAAAGTGGCTTACCGTCTTGCATTACCTCCATCATTAGAGGGAGTACATGACGTATTTTACGTATCACAGTTGAGGAGATATGTCGCAGACCCTAGCCACGTGCTTGATCATTCAGAGATTACAGTCGGGCCCAGTCTGTCTTACGTAGAGCAGCCAGTTGAGATCCTCGATCACAGCGAGAAGACTTTGAGATGGCAGACTATTCGACTGGTCAGAGTGGCATGGAAGCACCATTCACCAGACGAGTCTACTTGGGAACTCTAGGATTTTATTCAGCAGCGGTTTCCATACTTATTTGAGGACCAAGGTACGAATTTACGTACGGAATTTGATTACTAGTTCTTTTTAAAATTCTTTTAGATATTATCGTGCCTTACTTTTAATTTCGGGGACAAAATTTTTCTAAGTTGGGAAGAATGTAAACCCTCTCAATTTATTCTATAGATAGTCAGGTTTGGATATGGAAAATTTTGGATTTAGCAGCAGATGTTGAGGTTTAGAGTGGAGTTAAGTTTGTCTGGTATTTTAATTCATTTAATTAAAACCCTTGGCTCGCCCTATCATTGCTTAATTATTCGGAGCCCAATAACAGCCCATAAATTCCATCAGATTATTGTACTTCTGACTTGACCCGCCAAATTAGGCACTGGAATTTTTTGTCACTTAAAATCAGATTTCTTTGTGCTCTAAATTAATTGCACAATTTTTTGAAACCGTAATCCCATAATTAAATTCCGTGTCGGACACATGTGTCGTTATCCTAAATTTTGAGATACCAACTTAACCCGTTGAGCCGGACAAATTAAAGGGTCCAAGACTGACTCCAAGCCCCCACCATTTTTGACTTTTGTGTCATTTCTGAATTTTGACCCCAAGTGCCCCCATTTAATTTAAAAGCGCGGGACACTTTTATTCTAATTAAATCAAGGATACCAATTTTGCCTAATCATATTTTAATCCCCAATTAATCCCGATGGCCATTAAATTAAACCCGTGCCAAACACCAAACACCCCCTCACCATAAAAATCACCAAACTCCATTTTCCCCACAATTTTTGCATTATTTTATGTGTTCGTGTAATTTCTCGAATTTAAGGGGCTTAGTTGCAAAATATTGATTTAGGTGTCCTCACCCCATTGGCCATGACCAAATGGAGAGCCCACCATCCTTTGACCAAGTCAAGCCTCACACCTCCCTCTCTTTTGGATGAAGAATTAATTTCTTCATATGTAATCTACACCACACGTTGGAAAGGGGTAAATCCTCACCATCTAATCTCAACAAAATCCCCAATTTAATGTCTCCTCAAGCACACATCCCAATCAAGCCCTAACCCCTACATTTGGGAAACCCCACCCCCTCTCTCTCTCCTCCCTCTTCCTGTTACAAACCACAGCCACTTCTTCCCTTTCTTTTCTTCTACATTTTTCCTCTATTCTTCTTCTTCTTCTACTTCCTTTCTTCTTCTTCCCTGAAGAAGACCCGGCCACCCGACTGTACATACCCCCACCCGACTGTGTAGCAGCCGACAGCCTCCGGTGCCGCTGTGCAGCCGACTGTCACCCCAGTAACCTTCGCCCGCTGTCCAGAAGTGAACCCGGCCAACTGCCACTCGGCCGAGACCCCTCCTGCGTGCCTGTCCTCCCCAAAGTTTCGATTGCTGCCAGTCGCTCCGGCCAACCTGATTGGCTCTTCCCCGAGCCGCTGCCGAAGTGCTCCGGCCGACCCGCCATTACTGCCACTCCTCGCGTCGGCTGCTACCATCACCGTCGGCCTCCATCTCAACATTCAATCGAGATGTTGCTCCTCCACGAGCTCCGGCGGTCCGCTGAACTGCTCCGGCCGCTCGCTGAATCCCCACCTCTCTCGAGCTTCCCCCTCCGACAGTCGAGCACTGCCACGAGCCATCACGGCGAGATCCTAGAACCTCCCCTCTACTTCATCTTCTCCGGCTGGCATCCCACTTCACGCCACCACCTCCTGTTCATTACCACCACCACCACCTTATCATCACGACCACCGCTTCCGGCCAAGGACACCACTACAGCTCTGCCTATCCATCCCTCTGACACCCTTCGTCTTCGGCGAGCCACCCTCGCTGTCTCCTCCGTCGCCTCGGCCAGCCTCCACTCGCCGTCGACCACCCTCCAGTCGACCGGCCAAGCAACCATCACCCCCGCTCAACCGCCTCCATTCGAGTTTTCCCCCGGCCACCGGGCCATTGCAACCACCCCACGACCTCGAACCACCACCGTGACGGCTTCTTCTCCGGCCACCCTCCACCAACAACACCACCACTACGCGTCGCCAAGGTAAAACACTTCTCCCCCTCCCTATACATTTATATGGTTGTTTATGAGTAAGTTTAGTGTAGTATTAAGGATCTAACATAAGAATTGGTGTAATGTGTTTAGAGTTACTTACATAAGTATTTTATAAAGAAATCTATGGATATACATTAAGTTAGGGTTTAAGGATATTTGGATCCTTGTTTGGGGGTTATATTCATATTGGGAATTTTGTGGATAAATTACATGGTTTAATATGCAAATTAATGGTCATATGGACTTTTGGGTTGTGTAAGATGCTATTTGAGTTAGGGTGGAGAATGCTATAATGTGTTTAGGGTCTATTAAATGCTAAGTAAGAGATCTTAGGGTGTTGTTCATTTTATTTGCATATTGTATATCGATGACAAGTAGTTTAACTTATGGTGAAAGGATATTAGGATAATGAAACATTGGTGGATGTTGAGGAGCAGGTGTTGATGGTGAACTAGTGTGTAACATCAAATCCTTAGTCATTCTTTGAGAATTAATAAATAATGTCGAACTTAATTGAGTAGTAGTTTTTGTAAAATGGTAAAGGTTGTATATACATGAGGGTTTAATAAATATTTATTTATTTATTTTAAGGATAATAGTAAAGGTGCATGTTAACATCTGTGAACACTGAGGTGGAACCGAGGATTTGATTATGGTTTAAACTACTGAATATCGGGAGGAATGTAGTAAGATCGAGGTTTGGTTTGATGATACTGTACGCATGATTAACTAGATTAGTTGTAATATACCCTGAGGCAACCCTGGTCAACTCTCTAGCTTCGTACCCAAGTGAGTTGTAACTAAGACTGAACATAAGACTAGATGTGTGTCGCATCATATTTCAGTGTTGTGATAGTTTATTGATTGAGTTTGTATCTCGTCTCTAGGTACTACGGGACTTACGGACTTGGATGTGGTACCGGATCCCCGTCATCAGCAGCCGAACGCAGGCAAGTGTACCTTGTCACCTTGTATTTTCAGTTTACAGATATTTATTGTTTCGTTATGTACATTATGTACGTATTTATGTTGACGTTCGATACCTCGCGTCCGGATCATAACCGGGTGCTGACGTTCGTCGTAACATCTTAGAATAATTGTTAGATGCTTTGTAGTACCTCGATGAACGTACCTGAGTACATCGATACCCCAGGACACACTCATATACTGTGATCATGCCAGATTCCTGTATCCTGATACTGATATCATGACCAGAGACTGGGACGACCTTAGGATCGCGTCTGTTGTGTTATTTCTGTGTGTCGAGACTGTAGTTAGAGGTTCAGGTTCAGCACACAATCGTTGACCGCTTGGGAAGGCGAAGACAGTTACTAGACGTTTGGGCTACTTTGCACGCGCTTATATATTTATGTAGTATTTTGTAGTGATTCCTGTATCTAGTGTAGTGGTATCACCCGTGTGACTCTTTGCCCGGAGCTGCAGTACGTGCCGTGTATTTCCGTGTCCGGAGCTACAGTTTTATTTTAGAAAGCCAACGCGTCAAACATTGTCTTTAAACTATGTCACACTAGTTTGGTTATGATAGAGTACCCTGTCGTGCACTGGTACTTTCTGTTACGTGGCTTGTTGTATTTTTGTACCTTGTTACGTCCCTCTGAGGACCTGGTTTCCTGCCAGTTTTGCAGCATAGGTGATTACGGAGCATTTGGAGTTGCTGTTGGAGTTGCATGTCTTGCGAGCATGGTACCAGGTACTCACATCTTATCTTCCGACATTATGGTTATTTTACATTGATTATTCAACTATTGTTGTAGCCTAGTTTTTATAGACTCATACTTCTTCTCTAGTCTATTCGAGTTAGTGTGTTATTAGGCGGCCGACTCTAGCACATATAGCTTTTTCTTGTATACTGATGTACATTGTGGATTGAGACAGAGGTTTACATTAATGAAATATCTAGACAGTGCCCTTTATATTATAGCTTATACGTATTCGAGTTAGACCAGAGTCCAGTCGAATGCGTAGCTGGCGTGTCACGTATTCCTGGTCCTACGTATTTTGGGACTGGGGCGTGACATATTTTTGTGGTGGCCCACGCAGGTCCAATTTAAATCGTCTTGGTCACCTGACTGTGCCAAGCGAGCCTGCAAATTAGTAATAGATGTTATGATTGTTGAATAGGATCTCAATCCATAATCAATTTTAAAAACTCTTTGTATGTGATTATCGTCTTTGGACTTCCAATTTGCATTCGTCCAATCTTTGTCAATATCGCTATCCTTGTTTTTCGTCCCCTATTATTCGGGGAGAGAATGCTTGTGACTGATGATTTCCCTTAAGAAGAAGATCGAAGACCAGACGACAGAAGACAGAATTCGTATACTTTTTCCGGAGAAGATTGTAACCTTATCATGATAGATTGATGGGTTCTTTGGATTCTAGAACTAGTGTGGTAGGTTGGCAAGAGAGTTGGACCCAGTAGTACCCTGCCCGTGCTTGAGGTAGCAGTGATCTTGGAAGTACTAAGAGTTGGAAGGATTGTTGATCATGACCTCGAATAATTTATGGGAATGCATAGCCTGATGATGGAAACTAGTGGTTGGATATGATAGCAATACCAAGAATGATATTATGGACTAGAGGAGATAAAATTTTAAGCTCTTACTTGGAAGATGATGATCTAATACCAGAAATTTTAGTATGTGCTTGGGTGACATTATTATTATAATTGCACTATGTGACTTGGACAGATAAATAACGAAAAGAAGGAATATGAGGAATTGAATCTTAGGAAAAACTTTGAGGAGAAGAGAATTATACATTAGGCAAGGAATTTTTTTCTTTTCTTTTGAGGATTGATGTTGGAAACAGAACGGGAGAAATTATTTTACGACCTTATCCTAGACATGGATTAGTTGAGCCAATACCACGCAACGCTTGATTTCCGTCGTGGTTATGTTACCTTTAGACCACCGGATTACCCTGAGTTTGAGTTTTTAGAGAGCCTGGAAGCATGGTACCCACCTACCTTTGAGGCACACATTGCAGAAGGGGAACCAGTGTACCCCGTATTATACCAGAGTTTGAGGATGTGGTTCTAGAGAATCTTTCCGGCCTACCACCTGACAGAGGATAAAATTAGCTATAGAGTTGACTCCAATAGCGGAGCCAATTATTTTTCCGTCTTCAGACTATCACCGAAAGAGTTGGTTGAGTTAAAGTCCATAGTAGAGGATCACTTAGACAAGAGTTTCAGTCGGGCTAGTGTTTCTCCACGGGGGAAAATCCATCTTAATTGTCCCAAAGAAAGACAGGACGGTACATTTGAATCAGCTAAGGGGTACATGTATTTTCGAAGATCGATCTCAGATCAAGCTAACATCAAATCAAGGTACGGAGAGAGGACTTTCCGAAGACGGCTTTTCAGACGTAGTATGGACACTATGAGTTTTTAGTCATGACGTTTGGTTTAACCAACGCGCCAGCAGTATTTATGAGCCTAATGAACAGTCTTTTCCACCAATACTTAGATAAGTTCGTGGTGGTAATTATTGACAACATATTAGTATGCTCCAAGAGCCAGATGGAGCACGAGAAACATCTCAGGATCGTGTTGGAGACGCTGAGACAGAAAGGTTGTGTGCCAAGCTCAGCAAATATGAGTTATGTTTAGATAGAATAGATAGTCTACATATCAGGACAACTAAGGGTTCATGAGAAGAACTATCAGACACACGATATAGGACTAGCTGCAGTAATATTTGCACTAAAGCGATGGTGACACTACCTTTATGAAGAGCATATTGAGATTTATACAAAACACAGAAAGTCTGAAAAATGCCTACACGCAGAAGGAACTCAACATGAGACAAAGGCATTGGTAGAATTTATGACAGATTATAATATCGAGTTACATTACCACCATGGTGAGGCGAATGTGGTAGCAGATGCCTTAAGCTAAGCCCATGGCATATTTTTATGACTCATCGCCAGTGGTTAGAGGATTTTTCAGGAACTCAGGATTAGGATTATATTACCAGGCATGGATGGACCGATGGCCAGTCTCGAGGTTCAGTCCAAATTTATTGAGAGAATCAAGGCATCCTTGCCTATAGATACGAGATTTAGACGATTGCGAGAATGGACAGAGGCCGACATGCAAACAGGACTAAGGACTCATGGAGACGGAACATTGAGGTATGGAGATCGCCTATACGTTCCGAGTGGCGAGCTACACCAAGAGTTGATGACCGAGGCTCATAGCTAGATTATTCTATTCATCCCGGGGGTACGAAGATGTACCGAGATTTGGGGCAACATTACTGGTAACATGGGATAAAAAGAGATATTGTGATATTTGTGGCAAGACTCTTGGTATGTCAGCAAGACAAGGCTGAATAACAGAGAACTGTAGGACTAGTGCAGCTGCTTCCCATTCCTGAGTGAAAGTGGGAATACATTTCCATGTACTTCATCACAGGATCTCCCGCGAAGCCCTAGCGGGAAGGATACAGTTTGGATGGTCGTAGACAGACTCACCAAGTCTGCATATTTCTTGCCCTTCAGAGTTGGGCAATCCACGGAGATTTTAGCTGACATGTATATGAGGCAGATAGTATGATTACATGGAGTGCCTGTCAGCATCGTATCGGATCGTGATTCCAGATTCACATCACATTTTTGGCAGAGTATACAGGAGAGCCTAGGAACTCGTCTCAAGTTCAGCACTGCATATCATCCACAGATTGATGGTTAGTTAGAGCGCACGATACAGATATTAGAGGATATGTTTAGAGCGTGCATGATTGATTTTGGAGGATCTTGGGAGGACCACCTACACTTGGTGGAATTCTCCTACAATAACAGTTACCAAGCCAGCATTCAAATGGCACCTGATGAGGCATTGTACGACAGGAAATATAGGTCGCCAGTTTGTTGGAGTGACGTGGGAGAGCATCAGATACTTGGTCCAGAGTTGGTAACACAGACAGTGGAGAAGGTCAAGCAGATTCAGAGCCACCTGCGTGCAGCACAAGACAGACAGAAATACTGGGTAGATGCGCACCGCAGGCCATTAGAGTTCAAGGAGGGTGACCATATATTTTTGAGGATATCGCCCACTCATGGTACCATCAGATTCGGAGGCAGAGGCAAGTTGAGTCTGAGGTACATCGGGCCTTTTGACATTTTGGAACGAGTTGGCGAAGTGGCTTACCGTCTTGCATTACCTCCATCATTAGAGGGAGTACATGACGTATTTCACGTATCGCAGTTGAGGAGATATATCGCAGACCTTAGCCACGTGCTTGATCATTCGGAGATTACAGTCGGGCCCAGTCTGTCTTACGTAGAGCAGCCAGTCAAGATCCTCGATCACAGCGAGAAGACTTTGAGAGGGAAGACTATTCGGCTGGTCAGAGTGGCATAGAAGCACTATTCACCAGGCGAGTCTACTTAGGAACACGAGAATTCTATTCAGCAGCAGTTTCTATACTTATTTGAGGACCAATGTACGAATTTACGTACGGAATTTGATTACTAGTTATTTTTAAAATTCTTTTAGATATTATCGTGCCTTACTTTTAATTTCGGGGACAAAAATTTTCTAAGTTGGGAAGAATGTAAACCCACTCGATTTATTCTATAGATAGTCAGGTTTGGATTTGGAAAATTTTAGATTTAGCAGCAGATGTTGAGGTTTGGAGTGGAGTTAAGTTTGTCTGGTATTTTAATTCATTTAAATAAAACCCTTGGCTCGCCCTATCATTGCTTAATTATTCGGAGCCCAATAACAGCCCATAAATTCTATCGGATTATTGTACTTCTGACTTGACCCGCCAAATTAGGTACTGGACTTTTCCGTCACTTAAAATCAGATTTCGTTGCGCTCTAAATTAATTGCATAGTTTTTTGAAACCTTAATCCCATAATTAAATTCTGTGTCGGACACCTTTGTCGTTACCATAAATTTTGAGATACCAACTTAACCCGTTGAGCCGGACCAACTAAAGGATCCAAGACTGACTCCAAGCTCCCACCATTTTTGACCTTTGTGTCATTTCCAAATTTTGACCCCAAGTGCCCCCATTTAATTTAAAAGCGCGGGACACTTTTATTCTAATTAAATCGAGGATACCGATTTTGTCTAATCAAATTTTAATCCCCAATTAATCCCGATGGCCATTAAATTAAATTCGTGCCAAACACCCAACACCCCCTCACCATGCAAATCACCAAACTCCATTTTCCCCAAAATTTTTGCATCATTTTATGTGTTCGTGCAATTTCCCAAATTTAAGGGGCTTAGTTGCAAAATATTGATTTAGGTGTCCTCACCCCATTGGCCATGACCAAATGGAGAGCCCACCATCCTTTGACCAAGTCAAGCCTCACACCTCCCTCTTTTTAGGATGAAGAATTAATTTCTTCATATGTAATCTACACCACACGTTGGAAAGGGGTAAATCCTCACCATCCAATCTCCACAAAAATCCCCTATTGAATGTCTCCTCAAGCACACATCCCAAGCAAGCCTTAATCCCTACATTTGGGAAACCCCACCCCCTCTCTCTTTCCTCCCTCTTCCTGTTACGAACCACAACCACTTCTTCCCTTTCTCTTCTTCTCCATTTTTCCTCCATTCTTCTTCTTCTTCTTCTTCTTCTTTTCTTCTTCTTCCCTGAAGAAGACCCGGCCACCCGACTGTACATACCCCCACCCGACTGTGCAGCAGTCGACAGCCTCCGGCATCGCTGTGCAGCCGACTGTCACCTTAGTAACCTCCGCCCGCAGTCCAGAAGCGAACCCGGCCAACTGCCACTCAACCGAGACCCCTCCGGCTTGCCTGTCCTTCCCGCAGTTTCGATTGCTGTCAATCGCTCCGGCCAACCTGACTGGCTCTTCCCCGAGCCGCTGTCGAACTGCTCCGGCCGACCCGCCATTACTGCCACTCCTCGCGTCGGCTGCTACCATCACCGCCGGCCTCCATCTCGACATCTAATCGAGATGATGCTCCTCCACGAGCTCCGGCGGACCGCTGAACTGCTTCGACCGCTCGCTGAATCCCCACCTCTCTCGAGCTTCCCCTTCCGGCAGTCGAGCACTGCCATGAGCCATCACGGCGAGATCCTAGTACCTTCCCTCTACGTTATCTTCTCCGACGGGCATCCTACTTCACGCCACCACCTCCTGTTCATTACCACCACCACCACCACCTTATCATCGCGACCACCGCTTCCGGCCAAGGACACCACCACAGCTCCGCCTATCCATCCCGCTGACACCCTTCATCTTCGGTGAGCCACCCTTGGTGTCTCCTCCGTCGCCTCGGCCAGCCTCCACTCGCCGTCGACCACCCTCCAGTCGACCGGCCAAGCAACCATCACCCCCGCTCAACCGCCTCCATTCGAGTTTTCCCTCGGCCACCGAGCCATTGCAACCACCCCACGACATCGAACCACCACGTGACTGCTTCTTCTCTGGCCACCCTCCACCAACAACTCCACTACTACGCATCGCCAAGGTGAAACACTTCTCCCCCTCCCTATACATTTATATGGTTGTTTATGAGTAAGTTTAGTGTAGTATTAAGGATCTAACATAAGAATTGGTGTAATGTATTTAGAGTTACTTACATAAGTAATTTATAATGAAATCTATGGATATACATTAAGTTAGGGTTTGAGGATATTTGGATCCTTGTTTGGGGGTTATATTCATATTGGGAATTTTGAGGATAAATTACATGGTTTAATATGCAAATTAATGGTCATATGGACTTTCGGGTTGTGTAAGATGCTATTTGAGTTAGGGTGGAGAATGTTATAATGTGTTTAGGGTCTATTAAATGCTAAGTAAGAGATCTTAGGGTGTTGTTCATTTTATTTGCATATTGTATATTGATGACAAGTAGTTTAACTTATGGTGAAAGGATATTAGGATAATGAAACATTGGTGGATGTTGAGGAGCAGGTGTTGATGGTGAACTAGTGTGTAACATCAAATCCTTAGTCATTCTTTGAGAATTGATAAATAATGTCGAACTTAATTGAGTAGTAGTTTTTGTAAAATGGTAAAGGTTGTATATAAATGAGGGTTTAATTATATTTATTTATTTATTTCAAGGATGATAGTAAAGGTGCATGTTAACATCTGTGAACACTGAGGTGGAACCGAGGATTTGATTGTGGTTTAAACTACTGAATATCGGGAGAAATGTAGTGAGATCGAGGTTTGGTTTATGATACTATACGAATGATTAACTGGATTAGATGTAATATATCCTGAGGCAACCCTGGTCAACTCTCTAGCTTCGTACCCATGTGAGTTCTAACTAAGTCTGAACATAAGACTAGATGTGTGTCGCATCATATTTCAACATTGTGATAATTTATTGATTGATTTTGTATCTCGTCTCTAGGTACTACGGGACCTGCGGACTTGGACGTGGTACCGGATCCCCGTCATCAGCAGCCGAACACAGGCAAGTGTACCTTGCCACCCTGTATTTTAAGTTTACAGATATTTATTGTTTCATTATGTATATTGTGCACGTATTTATGTTGACGTTCGATACCTCGCGTCCGGATCACAACCGGGTGCTGACGTTCGTCGTAACGTCTTAGAATAATTGTTAGATGCTTTGTAGTACCTCGATGCACGTACCTGAGTACATCGATACCCCAGGACATAATCATACACTGTGATCGTGCCAGATTCCTGTATCCTGATACTGACATCATGACCAGAGACTAGGACGACCTTAGGGTCACGTCTGTTGAGTTATTTCTATTTGTCGAGACTGTAGTTAGAGGTTCAGGTTCAATGCACAATCGTTGACCGCTTGGGAAGGGGAAGACAGTTACTAGATGTTTGGGCTACTCTGTACGTGCTTATATATTTATGTAGAATTTTGTAGTGATTCCTGTATCTAGTGTAGTGGTATCACCCGTGTGACTCTTTGCCCGGAGCTGGGGTACGTGCCGTGTGTTTTCGTGTCCGGAGCTACGGTTTTATTTTCGAAAGTCCACGCGTCGAACATTATCTTTAAACTGTGTCACACTAGTTTGGTTATGATATAGTACCCTGTCGTGCACTTGTACTTTCTGTTACGTGGCTTGTTGTATTTTTGTACCTTGTTACGTCCTTTTGAGGACCTGGTTCCCTGCCAGTTTTACAGCATAGGTGATTACGGAGTATTTGGAGTTGCTGTTGGAGTTGCATGTCTTACGAGCATGGTACCAGGTACTCACATCTTATCTACCGGCATTATGATTATTTTATATTGATTATTCTACTGCTGTTGTAGCCTAGTTTTTATAGACTCATACTTCTTCTCGAGTCTATTCGAGTTAGTGTGTTATTAGGCGGCCGACTCTAGCACATATAGCTTTTTCTTGTATACTGATGTATATTGTGGATTGAGACATAGAGGTTTACATTAATGGAATATCTAGATAGTGCCCTTTATATTACAGCTTATACGTATTCGAGTCAGACAAGAGTCTGGTCGAATGCGTAGCTGGCGTATCACGTATTCCTGGTCCTACGTATTTTGGGACTGGGGCGTGACACCAGGCAATAATTTCTTTGGCATATTATGAGAGATTGTGGAGTTGACATATAATTATGGCACAGAACCTGCTAAGATCGTGCTATTTAAGTGTGAATGGTTCGATCCGATTCAAGATCAAGATTAGAAAATTGACAAGCATGGCCTTGTGGATATAAACTACAATCGTAGATATCAAGGCTATGAACCATTTGTCCTATCAAGTCAAGCTCAGCTCGTGTACTTCATAACTTATCCTAGACGAAGGACAGCGAGGTTGGATTGGTGGACAGTATGTAAGACTAAAGCTAGAAATACCTTTGACATTGACGAAATAGCTTATCAGGAGGACGAGCTACCTCTTGTAACAAATATTATAGATTTTTTCTTTTCGAACGTTACTCATTACACGAGTAATAATGTAGAAGATGTAGAATTATACGAAGAGGAAGACGAAGACGAAGACAAAGTAGATGAAAGTAAAGATGAGGAGGAAGAGGAAGAGGAGGACGAGGAAGGCGAACAAGATAATTTTTTTGAAGATGATTGAAAATAAAATATTTTGCCTGTAGAATGTACTATATTTTGACTGGAGAATGTACTATTTTGACGAAGATATGTATTATATTTTGACTGTAGAATGTACTATCCATTTAGACTTGTGATACCACTAGTTATTTATTGTATAATTCTACGAATGATGTAAGATATGCATAACATTTTGACTGTAGAATGTATTATATATCTGTGTATTTCTTTATTCATCATATGTTGTTATCAGGTATGACAGGATGACTCGGAGGGTTCGACAGGTCCCGAGGTAGACAGAGTGCTACTCCGGTACTGCCTACTATTGGTTATGGATCCTCGTCGCCTAGTACTCCAGTATATCGATCAGTCACATCTCTGACTGCGACGACATTACGTGGCATCACTCCTGGGACAAGTAGTTCTAGGCCTGATAGTACTCCCTCATCCAACGTTCCTTCTGTTGACGGAACCATGGAGACAGATGAGCATATGGAGGAGGTCGTGCCGACGTTGTCCCAACATCAGCTAGATCCTCCATGCCCACATCCGGAGGAGACGATGACAGAGATTTGGGCTGACGGTATAAAGTAAGTCAATTAGATAGTTTAGCATCATATATATCATGTATTTCTTTATTCATCATATATTGACTTTTTTGATCAAAATAATTATCTTTGTATAGATATTGTCCCTCTTCGGTACAGAGACGCCTGGGCCTCTTTCTGAGGAACAACTATGGTGGCCCTTGGATCAACTACTCTGAAGCTCTGGAGGAGAGAAAGACGTTTTGGTTTGCGCACTTCAAGGTAAAAGTATATTATATAAATCCTCTAATTTATGCATATTATATAACTTACTAAATTATTTATTGTAGCAAACGTATTTCTATCCTCCGCACCGGGACGAGTTGATCGAGCGGATGTTTCCTGCCGTTGCCGCTAAGCTTATCCGTGATGCTCTGGATGACCAGAAGGCTCGTGATTGCGTTGGAAAATCGATCCAAGGTTGGATCACGCCTGAGCAGTGGATTGCGATAAGGGCTAGATTCGACGATCCGAGATACAAGGAAAGGCTGAGAAGGCCAAGGCGGCTAGGCGGAATACAGCAAAGTGGTATGGTGGCTCGATTCCGATGACAGAATATTTTCGTCGTTTGCTATGTTTTTTATTTCAGATATATTATTGTAATGTAAGTACAATAAAATGGTAGTAGGAATTTTTTTTTAATTTTAGTACTAAATAATATATTTTTAACAGGTATAGAGGGGTGAGGATGCAAACATGGTGATCGTCTTCCTGGCCACCCATCGAAAGGGCAAAAATCTCATTGATGAGAGAGCCTCGCAGACCTATGTAAGTATTACTTTAATTTGTGTTAATTTTAATATAACTTAGGCAATTATCGAGTATCCAAACTTTTCTAGGCCGAGTATCTTAGGCTGCGTGAGAGGGCGACTACTAGTGCACCTACAGCGGGAGAGGCTGGTACTTCCTCGCAGCCCTCTCCAGCTCCGTCGGCGGACGAGCTGTGGGTGACCGCCGCTGGGTGTCTCTAGAGGGGTACGTACTACGGTACGGGATCATATGACGCCCTTATTGCGACACAGTCATCTAGGTCCTCCCAATAAGTGCGCATTCTCCACAGCCCTCGTAGTCGTCGGCCCGAATCCAGGAGGCCGTTGACCGTCAGATTGCTTATCTCTGTGATGAGTTGATGCGAAGGATGGAGGAGCAGCCCCTGTCCCAGCCGCAGGATGACGATGCGACGCTCATCGCACGATTTGATATATTCGAGCGCAGCATCATGGAGCTCCGGGATTTGACAACTGATCTTAGAGCGTCGACAGAGCGCAGCATGGCGGAGCTACATGTATCACAGTTGTCCATGGGCGAAAGGCTGACGATGATACATAATTTAATGGTTCATAGCAGTACGAGGCTGTTATCTACCATGGATTTGTACAACCAGCAACTAGCAGAGTTGGAGCGGATACGTCCTCCTGGTGCGCCTACATCGACACAGACTCTACCGACGTCACTTCCTTCTCCATCAACATCGGTGACGATTTCACGGGAGCAGTATGATCTATTCTTATCCTTCAAACGCGTTAGTGGTCATCCTCCTGCAGATCCATAGTAGTCCTAGTTAGGACCGTTTATTGATTGTATGTGTTTCAGACCTATGATATTTGATCATTTATGAATATTTTTTATTTTGGAGGCATTCAGACATTATATCTTGTATTCTTTAGGACGAGGCATTCAGACATTATTCCTAATTCGGATTGTAATTTCAATATTTTGTTTTCTTTAATTTTTATTATATTATTCATATTAAATATATGTTAATTTATCGGTGTTGAGTGTTCAACCGAAGTGGGTCACCGAACCCAGCAAATTCAACGGAGGGTTGCTCCGGGTCTATTTGTACAAATTGTGAATTAATAACCTGCAGGAAGAATAGTTTGGAAACAATTCAGTATTCATTTTTTTTATTGTATATTTAGCGATATTTTTAGTGACGTTTACTCACGTCGCTAATTACGTCGCTGAATACGTAGCAATATACGTCGCTAAATTCGTTACTATATACGTCGTTAAATCCGTCGTAAACTGCTGACATGGTAGTATTGCCAGGTCATAATAACATCGATAAATTAGTCACACAACGTCGCTAAATGAGTCGCACATACGTCGCTATTTACGTCGCTAATAACATCGCTAATAACGTCGCTAATTTAGCGACATATAGAGACAAAATACACGTCGCTAAATTAGCAACGTTGCATCGCTAAACGTCGCTAATATAGCGACGCATTTACGTCGCTAGAAAATGTCGGCATAGCGACGTTTGGCGACATTTTTCTCTGTCAGCGACTAGTTCAAAAGCGACTTCACTAATACGTCACTAATTACGTCGCTAAAATTGTTTAGCGACGTTTTTTGGTCATTTAGCGACGTTTCTTTATGTTGCTAATTTGACTTATTCTGGTAGTGGTCATACAAGATGAGAATCAATAAACAATAGCATACTATGATAGAAAAATGATAGATAATCTAGAGCAATATGATATAAACTGATCACAATAAAATGGAATAAATGCAATGAACTAGAATATAGAGAAGAATTGTAACTACTCTCAGTGTTTTGAAATACTAGTTACATATGTGATCAGCTTGGGTTGAACATTGTCTACTTAAATGGAGATAAATATTGTCTAACTTAAACATTCAACATTAAACATTGTCTAGGCTTTGATTACATATCTAGCTAGTACTTTCCCTTTTTTTGACTAGTACAATGGATCCACCCATGACACGTTATAATGCAAGATACTCAATTAACATTGTCTAATATTAAATATTGTCTAGTGTTAAACATTGTCTAAATAATACAAGAATACGAGAAACAATAAAACAATAAATAATATCTCATGACTGAAGATCCATGTGTATACTAATCCGTGTACCAATGTGTCAGGAATCAAGTAATACATTTTTAAATACTTTTATTATAGTAATTATTAAATAATAAAAACTATTAGAGAATGTACTTGTCTGTGGTCTTGTGCTGACAATACCAATATGTGTCTGGACTGGGGTCAAAGTGACCTATAAATGAGTTATTAGGCTAAAAGGTGTTTTTGAATCATAAATAAGTCTAAAATAAGTTTAAACCATGTTTCAAGGTCAAGTCTAGTCAAACTAGGTCAAACTAGTTCCATATCTTGATTCTAGGTTCAAACTACCTATTGAGTTGACTTTTGTCATAACTCGCACCCGGTATAGGGGCACGAGAGCGTGGATACGTCCAGCCTACGCCGCAGCATCGGCGGTAGAACGTTGTCTAGGTCACAATATATACTATATAACTAAATACCTGTCAATGATATCAATATCCATAAGAAGGACAATATACATCTCACAATATCTCATAATGTAAACTCAATCACAACAACTATAAAGTATAAGGCACGATAAAGGATAAGAAAAATGACATAGTCAACACCATGTCTCAAAATATAGATAAAACACAGTCTAGCTGTCCAACATAAAGTCTCCACAAGTCTCAACATAAATTAAGAATAAGTCTAAACATAAACTCAATAACCTCAAATAAGTCTCAGTGCATAAGATAAATACTATCTAGATACCTGCAGGTAATGTCTCTTCTACAGGAATAGTCTCCTCTAAGATCTTTGGTGTGTAATCTGCATCTATACCCGGTCCATAGTGTGTAGTACAAAAATCTTCAAGATCCTCTATAAAAACTATCCAGTCAGGATTGGAACAAAGTACAAGCACTAACAGCAGTTCCACATATATTAACAAAAACTATAATACAGTATAAAAAAATACAAGACAGATATGAATATTAGCAATAAGAAATACTGGAATAAAGAAATACTGGAGCATGTGTCATCATCAATGTACATCTAGCAATGAAATAGAAATACAAGTGTACGCTAGAACAATGAACTGGTATATAAGTGAATGCTAGAATCATGACTAGAATATAAGAAATGCTAGATCAATATACTAGAGATACATGTCAAGAACATCTAATTAAGTGTGTGAAACATCAGCATATCATGTGATCGGCTTGGGACTGATCAGTTTTGCTATGTTTGACTAGATATGATTCATGTAAGGTCAGGCTAACCATCCGGATAGCTATCATGCAAGCAATACTCAGTCTAATCACACATACAGGCTATGAGGCATGTAATGGTCAGGCTGCACCGACGTGAGCTATGGGTGAGCTATGATGCATGTAAAGTTGGATATGATCACATAAGCTACTAATATTTTCCTGTTTCCCCAGCTAGCATGATGGATTCCAAATCATGACTCCTCGTGATAGGTCTCGATAATGCTAATTCGTGTAAACAACAGTGTCAGAGTCATGCACGCTATACAACTAGAATTATAGAGATAATCAACATAATGGAATCTGTCAGAGAATGTACTCGCTTGTGGTCCTTAGCTGGCAATACCAATATCCTAGTTCCAAAGTATCGTCTGAATGATCCAACAGTCCTATAGACATATCATATCATATAATATTGCATCAAACATTACACTAACACATAATCAAATACAATGATCTCAAAGACTACCCTAGGGTGTCATGTCTGTAGTTGCTGTGCATAATAGACAGTCAATGATACGGTCTTGCCAGTACGTCAGTGTACATATGGCAATCTGCTAACATGTTATCTGTTCATAGGTCAATATAACTACGGGGTATTCGTGGTTACATTCAAGTCATCTAGTACCTAGACATAGTACATAATATGAACTAACTTATACATAATATCCATTGGTTACAATATATAGTAGATATATGTATATATATATTTTTTAAAATAGAATCAATATTTGTACATACATTAGGGAGATACATACAATACATCTATATATGTATAGATACTAATTGAGAGTTATACTTTATATATACATACCATACACATTTGAACATATACTAGTACTTATAACATACATATACAACAATTAGGTTCATATACATATAGAGATATAATATGTACTTACAACACACCAATATACTATCATATACTAAATACACCACGGTTAAATATGTATGAAACACGATGATAAAATATGCGTGTGCGCGTTCATGTACGCGAGAGGGGACTCAAACCTGGGTACGTGGGATGAGGCGTGTGCATCGAGGTCGTCGTGGGGTATTCGGTCGAGGGCAGTTGGGTTGAACTTCGGCGATCAGCGGGTTGGCAGCGTCTCCGGTCGATCTTCGGTCGACGTAGGCTTTAGCAAGATGGCAGCGACTGCTGCGGGTCTCCGGCGTTCAGGCATTCGTGCTCGGGTGTTGTCGGAATTCGGTCGATGTAGTCGGGTTCAGTGGCTTTAGGTATGCGTGAACGTGGAAGAGAATGGCGGTTGTGGGCGGTTCATGGTGGATTCAGACGGTTGGAGTTCGTTGGGTTATGGGGGTCTTAGGCAGCGGGTCGTCTGACGAAGTCCGGCGTCGTGTAAGCTGGTGGAGGCGAGTTGATCGGGGCTCACAGTTTCAGCGTTGTGCGGAGGAAGACGACGGTGAGGGGGGTTCGTTCCGGCGAGGTTGAGGTCGACGGCGATGGGGAAAGATGATGAAAGTGGTGATGAATAGTAAGGGGAGGTGGGGTTACGGCTGATGCTTGGTTTATAGGAATAGAAAATAAAAGTAGAGTAAAGAAAGAAGTTTATATATGAAGGAGGGTTTTGGTTTAACCTAGAAAGGGTTGACTTTGGTCAAGTCCTTGGAAAAAGGGTCTTCTCATGGATATTTTCAATAGTTAGGATTCAAATAAATTTAAAATGAATGGCCATGATGCATTGGTTCAAGGTTTTGAGGCCATGGTTCAAAGAGATCAATGTCGCAATTTGTACACTCCTAAAAATTATGAAAAAGTACATGTCACACCCCAGTCCCAAAATACAAGGGACCAGGCCACGTGGCAATAGCCAACTGTCACGTCTCCGAGGATATCCCAATTTAATGGATCCTAACGAAGAGTGATATGCTGTCCTAAAATACTAACATGCCCAATATCAGTCAATCAACAGGTAAACTAATCTCATCCACAATATAAACAGCAAGAAGTACTAAATAAACTGCTGGAAGATAAACACCAGTCTCAAGATATCATAGTACAACCAATAATGTCTGGTGGGAACAAATCCACTACTATAACGGAATAAAAGTACTGAAATAATAGATAAAAGAGTAATGACTAGGGCATCGGCTGACTAAATAATGATGGTCCAAATCCTAGGCAGAAGGCCTACCAAGTAATCACGAAAACTCTGACGGTAATACCTCTAACTCCTCTGCGGTAGCGAACCTCGTCTCCTGTCCTGGGCCGTACACTGTGGGGTAATATGCCTCATCCAAATCTGGAAAGGTACCAGGTCCTCAGAGGGACGTAATAAGATACATAGAAGCATGCCATATATAAATACTGAATAAAATAATACAATAAAGGGTGTGCTACCATCTAAGTGAATGCAATGTGAGGACAACTGTGAGTATATGGGAAGGTGTAGGCTAGACATATGCTGACGTAATTCACTAGTCGTGACAACTGGCTAGTATATGCCACACATGCCCCCTATAACACTGGCGCAGGAATACAATAACGTCCAACGTTCTTTAGAGTGTGGTATCTGTAATATCACCAAGTAATGTCCAACACTCTATAGAACGTGGTATCAGTAATATATATATATATATATATATATATATATATATATATATATATATATATATATATATATGTATATATGTCTGTATCACTCCGTCGAGTGCGGTATCAGTGTAAAGGGGTGGGGTATCCCATATGCCTACTAGTCGTCCTCCCCGCCCAATGTATATATCCAAGTCGAATACTCGACGTGCATACTCCGTATCTAAATGCCAAGTCTCTACACTGAAATAATCCTGAATTATTTACTAACCGTGATGCATGTCACACGCGCCGATAGCTAGTCGAGCACGCGAACCCGCATCCCAATCTAAAATTGTTACCACAACCATGTAGAAGTGTCAGGTCTCGAAAGATATCATAGTATCCTCCAATGGGTGAGTCACTATGAACTAGGTCAAGTATACTAATCATTAACGTATCCGTCGACTGCACCCGAGTCAATCTCGGACGCGCACAGTTGTATAAAAAGGAAGCAACAAGAATACAATACAATATATGCATAATTTAAATTAGACAGTAAATATGGCAAGGTATCTTACCTGAGTCCTCAAGATGTGAATGCCAATAGCCTGCTCCTGCAGTATCTCCTGCCTAATCAATGACCCTAAACATACAATATAATATAGAAAATCTACATCAGATACTAATGCAAATGCATACATAATTTATGACGCTGCTCTTAGGTACTGTCGCAAGATCACGGGTGATCGAATACAGCGTCACGTGTGCACGTAGCTAGGGTGTACATGCATTCTGTCCTCGGTTAACGTGCGTCGTGAGACAATAACTACTACGTCTATGGTTTTACGAAGCTACATTACGTCTTGTTGAATTACCCATCATTTAATTTTCATGTTACAAGTACTAGGTCTATGTCTACGCTTTACGGGAATTATAAGTCTTAAATCACAGGTCATATCATTAAGTTAATTGTTACTTATTAATTACCATCTAATCTAATTAACACTCTTATATAAACATAACTTGTGTCCAACCCTAAGACACACGACACAACTTGGCGACACGACGATACAACTATATATGATATCACGGGAAAGATATCGAACTAGGTGTACCTAATCAAGGTTGATCATGGGGGAGTCTGAGTTCGAACTCTGGACGTTATTCTACGAGAAGTGGCACCCCAGTATCGCCCGATGGTGATCAATAGCGGCAGCGGCAGCAATGGCAGTGGCCGCAGCAGCAACAGCCCTAGGCAGCCTGGCCAGCGGCGGTTATTGAGTTGAGGCAGCGCGGGGTGGCTGTCAGGTTGTTGGGACGGTGGTGCTCCGCCTGGCAGTGGTGGTCGGGGTGGCGGAGGGGGTTGCCGGGAACCGGGGCAGTCGGTTTATGTGGGGATCGGGTTTTGATGTGAGCTCGATGATGGCGGTGGTTGGCGGTCTGAGGGGAGGGTCCGGTGGTCAGGCGAGGTGCAGGCGGCGGTCAGGCAGTGGAAGTGGCGGCTTTAGGGGGTAGTGGGTTGGTTGTGAAGTCGGAGAAGAGGAAGGGGTGGTGCTCGCAAGGGTTCGGCTAGGGTTTGTAGAGGGTGGTGATGGTTTTATTTTTAGGGTTTTAGTAGGAACATGTGTATTTATGTGGAAGGGAATTTATGGGCTGCCTTTGGGACTTGGGCCTGTCTGGTCACATTGAGGTGGGGCTGGTCCATGTGAAAGAGTGTACGTGGGCTTGGTTAAGTTCTGCTTGAGGTAAAATTAGCCTCAATTGAAATAGGTTAAATGCAGTGTGCCTGACATTCTTTTTACTCGAATATCGTGTAGCTAGGAGGTGACGAAAGGACGAGTATCTAAGATTACACAATGGTCAGAGGGATACCTATAATTGTCGCACATAAATTCTAATTAAATTTAAATAAATCCTAGTCTCTCGGTTTAATTCAAATTAAACCCTAAATTGATCGAGGGGGTTTACAGTACACATGAAGAAGAATTGGGTTTATTTACGTGTCGTGTCCAACGGGGTAGACACCCTAATGCACTTTTGCGCAAAAGTGCCCAACAATTGGAAAATTACACAAAGTTAGGATTATGGTTTTTAATTGATTAAAATAAATGCAATATGTGTTCTAAAATTAATTAGAAGTACAAGGGACTGAATTTAAGTGGGACGCAAGTGTCATGAATAAAGTAGACTTAGGATAGAATATTATCCTAATTTGGGTTGCTCAAAATGGATCAAGATTGTGTCTCCAATTTCGATTGGAACGCACAAAGGTACAAGGTTTGATTTATATAGAATTAAATATAGTCTTTTGCGACGAATGTTGTGCGTCTAAAATAAAACACAACAAGACAAAATTATGAGTCACACAAGGATCAAAATAACAGTCTAGCATGTCTAGGACAAGAGTATGAAATCTGTTGGAAGACAATGGCTAGTGTAGTGCTCTAATTATCGAAGCAACGATAAAGTACAACCATCAAATAAAAATTACAGCAATTTAAATATAATTAATTATCATGCAATTATTTACACATTAATTATGAAAAGACAAAAATACCCCTAATCTGAAATGTGGGGGTGACAAATCTACCCTTCTTAAAAGAATTTTGTCCTCGAAATTAAAATAAACTAGCACAAGAACAAACAATCAAACAATAAATTATACCTCAAGTTTCGAAGAGATACGGATACTGCTCGCGTATTTCGTCCTCTCTCTCCCAGGTTGACTCTCCTGGAGAGTGATTTCTCCATGCAACACGAACCAAGGGAATAGTCTGGTTTCGCAATACCTTCTACGATCCAAGATCTCAACGGGCTATTCAGGAGAACTGAGCGTCGGTCCAACTTCGATCTCCGAGTGATCTAGTACGTGACTAAGATCTGCCATGTACTGTCTCAGCTGCGACACATGGAATACATCATGCACTCCATCTAGAGCAGGCGGCAAGTCAAGTATATAGGCCACTGTACCGACCCTTGCAAGAATGTTGAAGGGCCCGATGTATCATGGACTAAGCTTTCCGCCTCTACCAAAACGAATCATGCCCCGTGTCGGAGAAATTCGTAGGAACACTAAATCGCCAACCTAGAAAAAATAATCTTAACACGCAATCTAAAACAAAACAATCACAATCAAATAAAAACAAAACCTATACCTGAAACTCTAGGGGTCTACGGTGGCTATCGGCCTAATATTGTTGTCTTTCCTGCGCCACTCGCAGTCTGTCTCTGATAAGTTTTACCTTCTCTGTTGCATCCACGACCATTTCTGGTCCTAACATGGCTCTCTCTCCAATATCATCCTAAGATAACGGTGTACGACACCTCCGTCCATAAAGCTTCAAATGGTGATATCTCAATAATGGCCTGGTAGCTATTGTTGTAAGCAAACTCTACTAGGTGTAGATGATCCTCCCAAGATCCTCCAAGATCCAAAATGCAAGTGCGTAGCATATCTTCAAGAGTCTGAATAGTTCTTTCAGACTGTCCGTCTATTTGGGGGTGATACGCGATACTGAACTTGAGCTGAGTGCCCAAGCTAGCCTGCAGACTCCTCCAGAAATGGGAAGTAAAACGACTATCCCGATCTGAGACAATACTCATAGGAACTCCATATAATCTGAAAATCTGTTGTACATACATCTCTGCTAGCTTCTCTGTCGAATTACCCACTTTGAATGGTAAGAAGTGGGCTGATTTGGTCAACCTATCTATGATGACCCAAATCGCGTCCTTTCCTCCTGGAGAACGTGAAAGTCCTAAAATGAAGTCCATAGTCACGTGCTCCCACTTCTATTCTGGAATGGGTAAAGGTTAAAGCAATCCTCTGGCCTCTATCAATCTGCTTTTACCTGCTAGCACACTAAACATCGGGATACAAAGCGTGTTACCTCGCCCTTCATACCATAACACCATACATTCTCCCTTAAATCTCAATACATCTTGTTGGCTTCGGGATGCATCGAGTACTGATAGCGATATGCCTCTTGCAAAACTTCTTCGCACACCTCTCCACTTGGCATATATATCCTCGTGCCATGCCATAAAGATCCATCATCCGCAATAGTGAAGTCGTCTGTCAATCCTATCCGAACTTGTGCCCTGATATTCCACAGAGTCTCATCATCATACTGTGCAGCTCTAATTCTATCCATCAGCTCCGATTGTATCTGTAATCCCCACATCTGAATCTCAACACCTGGAACTAGTACTTCAATTCCCAAGCTCTCAAGATCAGCTAATAAATGTCTATCTAAAGTCATGCACATAGCCATCGGATACCTGCTCAAGGCATCGACGACTACGTTGGCCTTTCCTGGATGGTATTGTAATAAGATATCAAAGTCTTTCATCAACTGTAACCACCTTCTCTGTCTCATGTTCAGCTCCTTCTGTGTAAACACGTACTTCAAGCTCTTGTGGTCTGTGAAGATCTCCACACGCTCTCCGTACAGATAGTGTTTCCACAGCTTTAGGGCGAAGATAACTGCTGCTAACTCCAAATTGTGAGTGGGGTAGTTCTTTTCATGAGGGCATAATTATCTTGAAGCATAGGCAATTACTTTCCCGTATTATTGAAGAACGCATCCCAACCCTCTTCCTGAAGAATCACTGTAGATAGTGAATTCACCTGTCCCAAATGGCAATATCAAAACTGGTGATGTCGTCAATCTCTTCTTCAGCTCATCAAATGCGGCTTGACATTCCTCTGTCCAGACAAATTCCACATCTTTCTTGGTCAGCCTAGTCTTTGGTTCTGCAATCTTGGAGAAGTCTTGTACAAATCTTCTGTAGTATCCTGCTAGTCCGAGAAAGCTCCAGATCTCGGCTACCGAACTGGGGGTAGCCCATGACTCCACTGCTTTGATCTTCTTTGGGTTAACTGAGATTCCATTACCTGTCACCATGTGTCCAAGAAATTTAACTTTGTCAAGGAAGAACTCACACTTTGAAAGCTTTTCGTACAACTCCTCTCTCTTGAGAGTCTCTAAGACCATCCTCAGGTGCTCTTCATGCTCTTATGGGGTCTTCGAATATATTATAATGTCGTCAATAAATACTACTACAAACTTGTCAAGGTACTGGTGGAATACCTTGTTCATCAAGTTCATGAATACTGTTGGTGCATTGGTTAAACCAAACGGCATTACTGTAAATTTAAACTGGCCATATCTGGTCTGAAAGGATGTCTTTGGTATGTCTTCCTTCTTCACCTTCACCTGGTGATAGCCTGACCTCAAGTCTATCTTTGAAAATACCTTCGCTCCACTCAATTGATCGAAAAGATTATCTATCCTCGGCAGCGGGTATTTGTTCTTGATAGTGAAGTTATTCAGAGCTCTATAGTCGATACACATGTGTACCGTGCCGTCCTTCTTTGGTACAAACAATACCGGTGCTCCCCATGGCAATGAACTGGATCTAATGAAACCTTTGTCTTGTAGATCCTCAACTCGCTTCTTCAGTTCTACCAACTCGTTGTTGTTGACTCAATAGACATGTTACGAAATAGGCTCCGCTCCTGGTATCAAGTCTATAGAGAATTCAACATCTCTGTCTGGCGACAAACCTGGCAACTCCTCTGTAAATACATCCAGGAACTCCGCTATAAGTGGATGTGGTAACTCCTCTTCTTCTATCTTGGCTCCACAAAAAGTGCCTCTGCTTCGCTCCTCTGGCGATCTCGAACTCTGGCTCTCCTAGTGGTCGGAATACTACTCTACCTCCGTAAAAATCTATAGAAGCATGATATTTACTCAACCAGTCCATTCTGAGTACAATATCGTATCCCAAAAGTGGCATGACGAGTAAACTCACGCTCAACTTTCGGCCTTCCAATAAAACTCTTCGATCCTTGCAATAATCATGGACTAGGATAATGCCTCCTCCTGTCATGATCTTGCAAGTCCTATCTAATGGTTCCATTTCTAAATGATGCTTAAGGGCATAAGATACAGATGCGAAACTATGGGAAGTGCCAGAATTAAATAATGCAAGTGCTAGAATAGAATCGAGTAAAACGGAACCTGAAATCACGTCTCCATCTGGCTCGGCCTCCTCAGTAGTCATGACGTAAGCTCGTCTCTGTGGTGCTCCTCTCTGCTGCTGCTGGTGGTGAGCAAATCTCTGCTGTTGTGGTGGAAGTGGAGGTCCTCTCTGTTGGCCTCCTGGTATAGTAGGTGCTCTGGCTGGTCCTCTTTGAGCTGCTGCTCCTCCCTGGCGAGTCTGAATAGCTGGAAAGGCTCTTAGCTGATGTGTTGATGATCCAAATGACAATCAAGTTCCCAACCTCTTCCGGAAGATGTCTCTAGTATGTCCCATCTTTCCATAATATGCGCACTGGGCAACGGGCTAATTTTGTCTCTATGGCTGGTGATGCTGGATGTGTCCTCGAACTGGTGCCTGTTGCAGGTGTTGCTTCTGGTACAGCCTCTATTGTTGTTGTTGTTGAAAGTGTGGACGCTTGGCCGGTCCTGTGGTGCCACCTGTTGCTCCAGAAGTGTCGCGTCCTCTCTTGAGCCTGAGGTCCAAGTCATCTTCGGCAATCTGGGCATCCATCAGAATACCCTCAAATGTAGCAGTGCGTCGTCCCGAAGTACGAGACTTAATCTCTCTATTCAATCCCTTTATGAATTTTTGTGCTCTATCTCCTGGGTCTCGAATCATCGATGACACGAATTGACTCAATCGACAAAACTCTGTGACGTATTCGTCGACTGACATGCCTCCTTGGATTAAGTCATGGAACTAACTTTCTAATGATCCCAAAGCTACGTCAGGAAAGAATTTCTCCTTGAAGAGCTCCTTAAAGTCCTCCCAAGTAAGTCCTTCAACAGCGAGTCTCGGCTCTCTACGATACCATGTCAGCACGATATCAAACATCTGACTGCCAGCGGCTTTGATTTGAAGGATCTTCGGAATCTGTGCTAAGCGCAAGTTTCTCTATATGTCCTCTAACCAATCATCAGCATAGAGTATTCCTTCTGTGCCTTTGAACTCTCGAGACATCATCCTCTTAAAGTCCACTATGGTACATGGCCTTTGTTGTTGCTGGCCATGATGCTGCGGTTGTCGTGCTACTCTCTCCACAGCCTGAAGAGCCACCTGATGAGCATTCTCCATGCTCTCTCGCATCAGCTCTGTTTAAGCCTGGTGTGCTTCTGCTTGCACTCTCTAAGCCTCAGTTTGAACACACTGAGCTTTTACTGTTACTCTCTGGGCCTCTAGCATGCCCTGGATCAATGCAAACATCTGTGCTCCGTCAGTGGACACTCCTCCGGGAATCGGTGTCGGTGGTGGTGGAAGGTTGTCCGTTATAGCTGGGGCAATCCTCTGAATAGGTGGAGAAGGAATCCCGTTAGCTGCAGATACTCCCACATGAACAGGAGATATAGGAGGAACTCCAGGTGTCTGTTCATTAGGTCGAGAGATGGCAGACCTCTCTGAAATTGATACTCCCACTCTCATAGATCTAGTATTCGGCGGTATCCTGAATACAGATCAAAAGAATCAATTAAGGTGATAGATACGATATTATCAAGGAACGACAGTAAAATGCTAAGGGAAGCAACCAACTAGAATAGCATTGTGAAGATCAGAATTCCTAGTGTGATTGAGTATACTCTCATCCTAAATCCTATTTTCTATATCCTATTGCAGGCTCACAGCAGTACAACTAAGTTATCGCACTACCACGATATCGCACAATTTACGAAACTCGACCTGCATGGGCCACCACTAAAAATGTGTCACGACCCGCACCCAGTATAGGGGCATGAGAGCGTGGATACGTCCAGCCTACGCCGTAACATCGGTGGTACAACACTGTCTAGGTCATAATATATACTATATAACTAAATACCTGTCAATGATATCATCTCCATAAGGAGGACAATATACATCTCAGAATATCTTATAATGTAAACTCAATCACAACAACTATAAAGTATAAGGAACAATAAAAGATAAGAAGAATGACATAGTCAACACCATGTCTTAAAATATAGATAAAAATAGTCTTGTTGTCCAACATAAAGTCTCCACAAGTCTCAACATAAACTAAGAATAAGTCTAAACATAAACTCAATAACCTCAAATAAGTCTCAGTGCATAAGATAAATACTATCTAGTTAGTTGCAGGTAATGTCTCTTCTACAGGAATAGTCTCCTCTAAGATCTCTGGTGTGTAATCTGCATCTATACCCGGTCCATAGTGTGTAGTACAGAAATCCTCAAGATCCTCTGGAAAAAATATCCTGTCAGGATTGGAACGAAGTACAAGCACTAACAGCAGTTCCACATATATTGACAAAAACTATAATACAGTATAAAAAAAATACAAGACAGATATGAATACTGACAATAAGAAATACTGGAATAAAGAAATACTGGAGCATGTGTCATCATCAATGTACATCTATCAATGAAATAGAAATACAAGTGCACGCTAGAACAATGAACTGGTATATAAGTGAATGCTAGAATCATGACTAGAACATAAGAAATGCTAGATCAATATACTAGAGATACATGTCAAGAACATCTAACTAAGTATGTGAAACATCAGCATATCATGTGATCGGCTTAGGACTGATCAGTTTTGCTATGTATGACTAGCTATGATTCATGTAAGGTCATGATAACCATCCGGATAGCTATGATGTATGCAATAGTCGGGCTAATCACACATAACAGGCTATGAGGCATGTAGTGGTCAGGCTGCACCGACGTGAGGTGTGGGTGAGCTATGATGCATGTAAAGTTGGGTATGATCACATAAGCTACTAATATTTTCCTATTTTCCCAGCTAGTATGATGGATTCCAAATCACGACTCCTCGTGATAGGTCTCGATAATGCCAACTCATGTAAACAACAGTGTCAGAGTCATGCATGCTATACAACTAAAATTATAGATATAATCAACATAATAAAAACTGTTAGAGAATGTACTCGCTTGTGGTCCTTAGCTGGCAATACCAATATCATGGTTCCAAAGTATCGTCTGAATGATCCAACAGTCCTAAAGACATATCATATCATATTATATTGCATCAGACATTACACTAACACACAATCAAATACAATGATCTCAGAGACTACGCTAGGGTGTCATGTCTGTAGTTGTTGTGCATAACAGACAGTCAATAATACGGTCTTACCAGTACGTCAATGTACATATGGCAATCTGCTAACATGTTATCTGGTCACAGGTCAATATAACTACGGGGTATCTGTGGTTACATTCAAGTCATCTAGTACCTAGACATAGTGCATAATATGAACTAACATATACATAATATCCATTGGTTACAATATATAATAGATATATGTATATATATATTTTTTAAAATAGAATCAATACTTGTACATACATTAGGGAGATACATACAATACATCTATATATATATATATATACTAATTGAGAGTTATACTTTATATATACATACCAAATATATTTGAACATATACTAGTACTTATAACGTACATATATACCAATTAGGTTCATATACATATAGAGATATAATATGTACTTACAACACACCAATATACCATCATATACTAAATACACCACGGTTAAATATATATGAAACACGACGATAAAATACGCATGTGCGCATTCATGTACGCGAGAGGGGACTCGAACTTGGGTACGTGGGATGAGGCGTGCAAATCGAGGTCGTCGCGGGGTATTCGGTCGAGGGCAGTTGGGTTGAACTCCGGCGATCAGCGGGTTGGCAGCGTCTTCGGTCGATCTCCGGTCGACGTAGGATTTAGCAAGATGGCAGCGACTGCTGTGGGTCTCCAGCGTTCAAGCGTTCGTGCTTGGGTGTTGTCGGAAGCGGCTCAGGCGGTTGAGGCGAGAGCAGGCGGGTCGTGGGATGAGGATTCCGGAGTTCAGCGGTTGGAGGAATCCGGTGGACGTAGTCGGGTTCAGCGGCTTCTGGTATGCGTGCACGTAGAAGAGAACAGCGGCTGTGGGCGGTTCACGGCGGATTCAGACTGTTGGAGTTCGTCGAGTTGTAGGGGTATTGGGCAGCGGGTCGCCTGATGAAGTCCGGCGTCGTGGAAGCGGGTGGAGGCGAGTTGGTCGGGGCTCACGGTTTCAGCGTTGTGCGGAGGAAGACGACGGTGTGGGGGGTTCATTCCGGCGAGGTTGAGGTCGACAGTGATGGGGAAAGATGATGAAATTGTTGATGAATAGTAAGGGGAGGTGGGGTTACGGCTGATGCTTGGTTTATAGGAATAGAAAATAAAAGGAGAGTAAAGAAAGGAGTTTATATACGAAGGGGGGTTTTGGTTTGATCTTGAAAGGGTTGACTTTGGTCAATTCCTTGGAAAAAGGGTCTTCTAATGGATATTTTCAATAGTTAGGATTCAAATAAATTTAAAATGAATGGCCATAATGTATTTGTTCAAGGTTTTGATGCTTGGTTTATAGGAATAGAAAATGAATGGCCATGATGCTTGGTTTATAGGAATAGAAAATAAAAGTAGAGTAAAGAAAGGAGTTTATATATGAAGGGGGTTTTGGTTTGACCTAGAAAGGGTTGACTTTGGTCAACTCCTTGGAAAAAGGGTCTTCTAATGGATATTTTCAATGGTTAGGATTCAAATAAATTTAAAATGAATGGCCATGATGTATTGGTTCAAGGTTTTGAGGCCATGGATCAAAGAGATCAATGTCGCAATTTGCGCACTCCCGAAAATTATGAAAACGTACACATGAAGGAGAATTAGGTTTATTTACGTGTTGTTTCCAACGGGGTAGACACCCTAATGCACTTTTGCACAAAAGTGTCCAACAATTAGAAAATTACACAAAGTTAGGATTATGGTTTTTAATTGATTAAAATAAATGTAATATGTGTTCTGAAATTAATTAGAAGTACAAAGGACTGAATTTAAGTGGGACACAAGTGTCAGGAATAAAGTATACTCAGGATAGAATATTACCCTAATTTGGATTGCTCAAAATGGGTCGAGATTGTGTCTACAATTTCGATTGGAACGCACAAGGGTACAATATTTGATTTATATAGAATTAAATATATTCTTTTGCGAAAAATGTTATGCGCCTAAAATAAAACACAACAAGACATAATTATGAGTCACACAAGGATCAAAATAACAGTCTGGCATGTCTAGGACAAGGGTGTGAAATCTGTTGGAAGACAATGGCTAGTGTAGTGCTCTAATTATCGAAGCAACGATAAATTGCAACCATCAAATAAAAATCACAGCAATTTAAATATAACTAATTATCATGCAATTATTTACACATTAATTATGAAAAGACGAAAATACTCCTAATCTAAAATGTGGGGGTGACAACTTTTATAGTCAAACTATTCAATAATAGTCAAGACTAGGTCAAACCTAGGTTAATATCCTGGTTTCAGGTTCATACCTAGCTTCTAGGTTGATTACAAGGTTAAACTAGCTAATACTAGGTGATACTAGGCTATACCTAGATTTCTAGGTCCATACCTTGAAGGTATTAGCTATACCATATAATATCGCTAAGTATCTTTATATATAACTTATAATATACTAGTACTATCTAATATCTACTATCACCTTAATATACAAGTAAAAACTTATACTTACACTTGTATTACCCATTAATACCTTAATACCTAGACTAATACTCTATATCTTACTAGTACCTCACTTATACCCTTTTACCTTAACTTATTAGTATACTTATAGATATATTAGCTATATATTGGTATCTTGACTCCCTACATAATGTCTTTGTGCACATCACTCAAAATCTTAATACCTTGGTTAACTTACCTATTCACTTGAACACTTAAATACCCACCACCTTGCTGTGAAATGCTCTAATTTTGTGGACTAGTACACTGGTTGCACTATGGTGCACACTTCCAACTGACACACTTATTCCATTACTTACTCATAACTTGAATACCTACACTATTCTAACCCACTGGAAACATACTCACTATTACACAAATCTGTGCATAGGAACACGTATGGAACCTCTAATCCATACCCTCAATAGCCAGAAAACCTACTGCATTTCCAGATTTATACACTTAGTCATTCAATCCACCATCTAAATTACTAATACTGAAGTGAGTATCACACACTATTCCTGGAGCTCCTACACAAATCTCAGACTCCAAAACTTTACTCACAATCACTGATGCTCATTGTGATTAAACCCATCCTTCTTCAACTGCTCTGATACCAGCAGACTAATTGATAATCCAAGCTTCAACTGAACACACCCTACTACCTGAGTTCCTACAGCTTGCTGCCTCCAGGTCTCAGCAAGGTGGCAGTTCTTGCACCACCTGCAGCACATGCACTGCTCCACATGCTGTTGGTGCTTTGTTGCAGAACATGAGCAGTGCTTCCTTTTCAAACAATAAGTTATTCCCTCCTCACCAATACTCTACAGTTGTTGCTGCTATCTATAGCAGCATATGCTGCTGCTGATGTACCTCTACTTGATTGCCCCTTGTATGTCCCTACTGCTGCCCTTAAACTATGGAATATCTCAGCATTACTCCTGCACCAAGCCCCCACTGCCTAAACCCCTATGTTCACTGCATCTCCCCCACCCCTTTGAGCTCACACATACTCATAACTATATATATGCATACATATATTAACACACATCAACTTACCTATGATACATAACCATCCTACCTACACTTGTACATATAGAACAACTATATATAATTATATCTATATGATATTATAGATAATATTCTCATCAACAATATTAAGTCATTTTATCAAATACCTATAGTGCATATGTAGGATATTCATGATGCACTCTCAAACCAAGTGCCAAAACCTACAATACCTAAACAATACTATTTCTACATATCAAATACCTTTATATATAACTAAAGTAATTAGTTACAATATAATTTAGAGATAAATGTCACGACGCGCACCCAAAATTTAGGGCACGAGTACGTGGGTACGTCCAGCCTACGCCGTGCACAGCATCGGTGGTAGAATGCTGTCTAGATCATAATACTATCTAAACAATCTCACACGAGCATCCAAATCCATAAGGAGTCACATATATCACATTATAATATGAACAATATACTCAATAACATAACTACAGAACGATAAGATATCAAAGAAATAAATAAATCAAAATGCAACTCAAGTCTAAAATAGAAATAATCTAACTCAATAGTAATATCCAAGTTTAAAAGTATGCCGGAAACAAATCTGGTACCATAAACTGCTCAAAACTAATTAAATAACTAGTGATCCCGACTAGACCTCCCGAAAATCACACATGTGCTACCAAGTCCAAGTCTGCAGCTACTCTTCCTGTGGTCCATAATATGTCGGACACCAGTTCTCTAAGGCGCAGTCTGGAAAAATATTTCCAGTCAGGATGGAGCAAAGTACATCTCAAATAACAGTTCCATTTAATTGATAAGGACTATAAAATAATAAATAGATGATGCTAAATACTGAGAGAATGCAATAAATAAATGCAATGGCAAAATAAAGAGATAGGCAATATAGAAAATATGGTACAGTCAGTGCATATATAAAATTAAGAGAACGATGTACAATATCATATATGAGTGATGTAGTATATGAACTAAAATAGAGAACTGTAACTATTCTAAGTGTTTGAAATCATAGTTTAAAAATGTGATCGGCTTGGGAACTTGTTCGATGACTACATGGCCTGGCTAATCATACGTGAGGTGTATGATTAACACCGTTCAATGTCTACACTTGTACGATAGGTATTTTGATCACATCTCTCACTAGCAATTTCCCCGCCCCAAACTAGTACTGTGAATCCAATCATGACACATCACGATACACGATCAATGTCCAATATATCATGTACAATGTCTAGTATCAATGTCTAATGTTCATGTCATGTACAATGTCAATACGATAACCAATGTAACATCTCATGACTAAAGATCTAATCTATATACTAGTCCGTGTAGCACAGTGTCTAGAATAAGATGTAACATTTCTAAATACTTGAATTATAGAAATTATCAAATAACGGAAATTATCAGAGAATATACTCGCCTGTGGTCCTTAGCTGGTATGAATCAGAGTCCAAGTCACAGTCCAAATAGCCTATGTATTACAAATTTACCATGTCAAAAGATAATTTATTTTAATTTATTTAATTCTGGAATAATTATTCTAAAATCCTATTTTAATCTTATTATTCTGATTGTTAGGTTAATTCCTAAATTTTGTCCAAAAAACATAATTTTATCAACTCGAGACTCATGGCACGCAAATCGAGGCAATATGTTGACCGAAAAGTCAACCGACACAAACTCGACTTTCATGCATGATTTTCTGTAGATTTTAGCATCAAAAATATGTTATAATTTATAGCTCGTCCGAATTCAAATTCGTCTAGGAATTATGGCACATACAAATTTCGTATCGTGCACCGATGGTTAAATTCTAACCTAGAAGTTCTACAGAATTAGCAGTATGTAAATATTTTGAATTAAATTCTTGTAAAACATATGACAATGATCTCGACGTTAGATTTCTGAAACTTCAAACGGTTCATGATTCTGATTCCTGGTTCTCCCGGAATCACGAAAACATCAAAACACGTCTATTTTCGGACATGTTGTGCTCTACGAATTTTTCAGAATTTAATACTCTTAATTTCGTAAAAAAAATTATATAATCAGAAAGATAACCTCAATATCGTTCTAATGCAAGAAATTGGACCTCGTTTGGAGTCCGGAGCTATGCACAATGACTTTTTTGGTTTTTTATTTTCAGAAAATAGTTTTTAATTCAGTTTTTCATAATTAACTCAAAATAAATGCTAAAAATAATCAAAAAATTCCCAAAAAAATTCAAAAAATATATTTGACTATTTAGAACCTAAAATAAAAGTTTGAGATATTTTTAATTTAGTTTGAAGCTAAAATAAATTCTTGAAAGTCCTAGGAAATTAGGGTTACTAGTTTTAATTAACTAAAAATTATGGAAAAATCTCAATAGTCCAAAATTAACCTAATAACAACATTTAAGTACGAATTTTCAGGATACGAAGGTTACAAGAAATATACTAGCATGATAAAAAAAAACCCAAAATAGCTCATGTATCATAGCGTATCACAAAGTATCATGATACGTCATACTCGTATCCAATTATGGACACGTAGCTAACCTCACACAACCAATACAAGTCTAATTAAACCTAATAAACCTAATGACAAATACTTGGTGCACCAATCTTGGATTTTCCCCAAATTGGGCACAAAACTCAATGTAAAAGTCACAATAAGGGTCATTAGAAGCCCAAACTTTTTTTTCCTATGGGTAGCCCTAATGCATGAGTGTATTCCTAATGGTTAATTATTACAATTAGAAGCTAATTATAGGAGTAATATCAGAATTTACCTATTAGGAGATGAATTTCCAATGCAAGCCAAGAGGGACACAATAGGACACAAGCTTCTAGCCCCAAAGTCTCATCTCCAAGTGCTCTTGCCAACCTGAAGCTTCTAATCTCCTTAGATGGTGAGGATGAGTGAATTTGAGAGAAATTTGTGAAAATTTTGGTGGAGGGATGAACTATTTGGGAAAAACACTAATAAAGAATTAAAATGGGATGAATGAATGGAGGAGAGAGAGTTTCCTCCTCAAAATAGGGTCGGCCACCCTAGGCTCCCTTCCTAAGTAATGTAATAAGACTAGAATGACCTTTGGGGTTGTCATGAAGAAATAATTAGCGGGTGAGACTTCTCTTCCTAATGAAGGTTAAGTCTAATCTCTAATTAATGAAAATGGTTTACTAATTGGGCCTAAATGGACTAGTCTAACTAATTGGTTAAGTTGTCATGTCAAGTTGGTTAGGTCCACTAGGGTCTTGTCTAATTAAATAGTTCAATCTACCAACCAATAATAATATTAGTCACCAAATATATAACATGCACAATATTAAAATAAATTATAATCACAATATTTATAATAATACAAAATGACAAAAGTATCCCTATTCTAGAAATATGGTAGTGACACAATCCCGAATAAACTGAAACATATTAAAAAAAAATTGTTAAATTGGCCTAATATCTTTATCATGTTTAAACTCGGTTATTCTCTTGATAATTCACTTGACAAGTACAAGACTATCAACAAGTTTGATAATATTGTTATTACATAAAGGCTCTCTTCAGAGGTATGCCTGGCTTAATTTTATGCCACCATGATGAGTCTCCCTTGGAGGTATATCGGGCTTTCATGCCACTATGATGAGGCTCTCTTTGGGGGTAAGCCAGGCTTTTATGCTACTATGTTGAGGCTCTCTTAAGAGGTATATCGGCTTTCATGCCAATATGATGAGCCTCTCTTTAGAAGTACATTGGGATTTTATGCTACGTATGCCATGATTTCATGCCACCATATTGAGGCTCTCTTCGAAGGTATGTCGGATTTCATGCCATCATGAAAATTTTACATGAATAATTAACATGTTCAAAAACTTTAATGAAATAGTGATCTTGTCTATGAACATAATAGACTTGAATAATTGTGAAACTTTACATGAATCAATTATCCTTTCCTGAGACTTGACTTTAATAACTATGTTATCCTGAGACTTTACACCTTCTTAGTAAGGTACAACATGTAATTGAAAACATGTGTCGGACTAGAGTAAGACTACCAATTTTTAATACGTCCAATAACTTGTATATGAGATGGTTGTCAAAGATTAATCTTCGTAACCAAGAGTTTCTTTCCAAAATTATATTCGTGAAGATCTAATTGACCTCCACTTTGCTTGAGAACTTGCTGGTCTCTCCTAACAAACCTGAGTTTTCTTTCCTCCTGAGGTATTACACACACAAGAATTGTACACTTTCACACGCAATCACATTATATATGTTTGGCTTCCTATTGACCTCCACTTTTCTTGAGAACTTGCTGGTCTCTCCTAACAAAGCTGAGTTTCCTCCTGAGGTGTTGATGTTAATGTTTGGCTTCCTATTGACCTCCACTTTGCTTGAGCACTTGCGGGTCTCTCCTGACAAAGCTGAGTTTTCTTTCCTCCTCAGGTATTGATGTTAATGTTGAACCTGACTTATCCTTGTTCGAAGAAGATGAAGCTGAAGACCAGGAGTAGAATTCTTATGTAACTTCTATCTTTTGAATGTATTACATATGTAGAATATAGATTTATAATAATGTGAACTAGAATCCTTTTGTAACTAGGTTAGTATTATGTATAGAATAGTAGTTATTAGAATGTTTGTGTACAGTGCACTTGTAGAAGGATGTGATGTATTCCATTTCATGTTTTTATTGGACTTACTCTTTGCCCCTATCCTATAACTTTAAGATGACAATTACGGATACGGGTACTGTGTATTTGTAGGTTGCGTAGCTTGGAATATTGTTACGTAATCAGCTTGCCAAAATCCGATAGTAGGTCATAACACGTACCAAATTTTGAGTATGAAGTTGTGCCTGAATTATTTGAGTAGTCATTATCTAAATTTGTGCTAGTGTCAGATTTAATCATGAGATATGATCGGTAACATAGGGGCTTCCATCATTCTTCTTCATAGTGGATGACTCATCGAAGAGCCCGTATCTAGATCGTCGTCACCCTTCTTCTTCTTCTTCTTCTTTGATTAGAGTAGGGTATGATTTTAAGCAGAACAAAAATCCTAGGATCCCCGTTTTGAAACCATGATAAAATATAAATTTTATGTATATTATTTTCCTTGTGGAGGCACTTATATATAGTACTACAAGAAGAGCCCGTATATATATAATTGCAATACAATTTCCTATTTAAGAAAATAAATAAAATAATAATTACAATACAATTTTTTTTCCTAAATTAATTCCTCATGGCAATAGTTAAGTGCAAAAACTTGTAAATTCTGGTAGGAAAAATACACCTAGAAATGGTGTATGGGATGCTGCAAAATGCAAATAAAGAAGGTATATAGGTGCAAATTAGCCAAAATATAATAAAAAGTCATTTTCATTCTAAAAGTCCTCTCTCAAGCTCTCTCGTTTTCCACCCTCTTCAAACCTTTCCACCATCGTCAAACCTTCTCTCTCTCTACAAAACTTCTCCGTCTCATTTCTCTACTCTAAGTACACTCAATGTCGGGAGACTTTGCTTTCGCCCACGGCTTATCGACGCTCTTCTCCCACAGATCTTCGGATCACAGCGGCATCGACGACTTCCGCGGCATCGTTGACGATCCGCTCTCGTCTCCTTTCATGAACTTCTCGGACTACTTGCACAACAACAGCTCTGTCGACTATGGACAGCTCACCGATGCGTCGTCCACCGATCGTGTACTCTTTAGTGCTCCTGACGACGGCGTTAAGAACGGTGGGACGACTCCGGTCACGCCTAATTCTTCCTTGTCTTGGTCTTCAACTGAGGCAGCTGCCTGGGAGGAGGATTCTGAGAAGTGCATGAAAGAGGTGGAGGACAAGCAGATGGCTGAAGATCAGGAAGAAGATGGAGTTGACAAGTCCAAGAAAGTGTGAGTCTCCACATGATCTATATGGCCATCTTCTTCTTCTTCTTTCGTTTCTTTTTTCTTTTTTTTCTTTTTCTTTTTCTTTTGCTGTTTGATTAGTGCTAAGTGTGGTCTAAGAAGCAAGCACTTCCCGAAAATTCGGTCATGTCTAGTTAGACGCGTATCAGATACGACGAAACTATTACAAAATATATTAGGACACGACTCTAATTGATTGTTGTGTTCGTACGGAGTCATGTCATTAGTTGTGTGAATGCTAGGGTGATTGCTTTGCCCCCTTTTCTTTTTCAACTTTTAGGGTTTCACACCTTTCCTCAAGTGTTTTCTAGGGTTTTGTTCCCTTTCAAGTTGATCAAGGGCTTCTAGCCCTTTAATTTGGAAACAGTCGGTCTTCTTATCAAGCTAGGATGGTTAGAAACGTTGTAGTGTGAACATGCTATACTTCAATCTGTTGTGAGTCAAATGACTAACAGCTGGCTCTTCGATTTGTATCAAATGGTTGATATCCACAACAGGAATAACAAGGCGAGGAAGAAAGGAGAGAAGAGGCAGAGGGAGCCGCGCGTCGCTTTCATGACGAAGAGCGAGGTCGATCATCTTGAGGACGGATATCGGTGGAGGAAGTATGGCCAGAAGGCTGTCAAGAACAGCCCTTATCCAAGGTTAGATTCATATCTTTTCAGACAAATTAAAAAAAAAAAAAAAAAAGACTTTCATTATGCTTAATTATATGATGTTAATTTGTATATCTATTTGTCATGCATTAGCAAGATATAAGAATCACCAACGACAAGAACAACGCAATATTACACATTTTAACATGAACTTGTAATGGATATAACCAGAAGAAGGATTACCCCAACGATGACATGAGTCTGTATGGTTGAGTTATGGGGTATGTAGAGTAATTTTCTTATATTTGGATTCTCTTGTAATTCAAATCACTACTAAAATACTGCAAATCAGCGACAGCAGGTTGGCGACGGATGACATCCGTCGCCAGGTAGCAGCGGCTATGCATCGACTGAACGACCAACAATAGGTATTTTCGAATTTAATCAATTAGGCTGCGAAGTAATTAAAACTTGTTAATCTCTGTACATATGCAGGAGCTACTACCGCTGCACCACGCAGAAATGCATGGTGAAGAAGCACGTGGAGAGATCGTTCAAGAATCCGTCGATCGTGATCACGACCTACGAAGGGCAGCACACCCACCAGATCCCCGCGGCCGCCCGAGGGAGCCCCCACATCCCGCCTCCTCCACAGTCAATGCCGCCATCCTTGGGCCTCCTCCGCCAAGACCTCTTGATGCAGCAATATTATGTACTGAACAACAGCCAGATCATACAAGCGAGAGCAATGGACCCCAACATCTACATGCCATCAGCTCTCCATCAGCAGCAGAAGCAACAGCTCCAATTCCCTGACCACGGTCTCCTTCAAGACATTGTCCTCTCCTCTAACCCCAACCAAGCATGATAATTAAGCTATAGATAGAGATCTTGATTGATCTCTGCATTTAACTGATCAAGATAGCTAGCTGACTACTACTACTCTTTTTCTAGTACATCTATGAACCCGATTTGCTACTATAGTATAGATGCTTGAGTCATTCAAGAGGGCTCATTTATGTTGTTTCTTTAAATTTATCATATTTCATCTCTTTTAATCTTTTTCATCTGTGAGAAAGATGTTATGCTTTTTGTTTGGGGAGTTCTTGATATGGAAATGGAATTGGCATTTATGTTGGGGTTGTGAAGATTGTTCCAAAAGGACAGGTCCTTGTCATAGAGGAATCAAGTTATGGAATGAGTACCAACACTGAATTCTTAAAGCTCGAGTGGTGGTGGTGTGTGATTGCTGGGATCATGCTAAGGTTAGTGATGGAAGGTGTGCTTCTTGTTTGGCCTAGCTGGAGATTGTTTTGGAAAAGGATCTTGAGTTGTTCATAGAGCTGAATTTGGAGTGTTTGGTGGTTATTCTTGTCTAAATTCTTAACTTAAATGATCTCTAAACACTTTTAAACCAATATGGAGCTAATCTCATGCCATGTTTGACGTTGAATAGAAGATTAGGTTAGACTTGATCTCTCAAGACTGGTGGAAATAGACCTAACTTGCTAAAATGAAATAACTTGGAACTCTATGACCAAGTAAGTTACTTGTTCTAATTAGCTTGGGGTTTGGTGTAACTTGTAAAAGTTGCTTAATTTGTTTGAAAGTTGCTTAATTTGTTTGAATAACTTATTAATTAAAGTTCCGAGAACACTAAGGTGGCATTTGGTTTAAGCTTTTGAGGATTGGAAATAGATTTTAGGAGGAAATATGAAGGATTTCATATTTTCATGGTTGTGGAAAAGTAATTCCCAAGGTCCTATTTGGGATTAGTTTCGCTTTCATAGGAATGGTGCTTGAATATTTTGTTTGGACAATAACACCCTCACTTTACTTTCAAAATTTTAACTTCTATTCCAAACATGTAAATTTAGGTAATAGAATGAAAGGATATTTATGAAAGACTAAATAGATTAAAATTATTTTTTTCATATTCCTAATCTAATATAACCAAACATGGATATGAGAAGGTTGAATTTATTTTCCATGCAAATGGAATGGAAAATAAATTTCTAAGAATACAAAACCTTCATCCAAACGCCACCTAAGTAGATGTGTAGAAAAACTGTGAGGAATATAACTTCATCGATAACGCCAATTCCATACGAATTTGCAACGAATGAGATAAGATCATAGAATAGATAAAAATTTACTGTTCATGTCAAATCAAAATAAATTTTTTCTGTAAACTTTTCAATCAAATACTCGAAGTAGTCAAAATTCGAATTTTTGTCACTTCTGCGTTCCAAATCCGCGAAGTAAACTACCCCTAAGATCACAAGCACGTAGAAGTGACATTGCATTCTTTTTAAAGTTTATTTTTATTTTTAAGAAGTAATAATTGGTAACAGTTTTTTTTTTCTAAAAGAGAAAAAAAAATTGGGGATTATTTTTAAAAGCAGGTGGGATTTGCCTTCCAAAATGCTTGAGCTTATTATCACTTGCTTCTTTTCATGACATGTGGAGGTGGTGCATGCATGTGCTCTCGCTTCTGTCAGCATTAATTCTCCCCAGTACAACTACACAGAGGAGATTGAGTTCAAGTAGGACACTTGTTTGTGTCCACATAACAACAACTATCACAATTTAAACATTTTATTCCTACATCAAAGGAAACAAAAACATCAGTTTCATACACATTTCTCACATTGCCAGTTAATAGGTTTTTCAAAAGTTATTAAGAACCTGATAATTGACAACACTTAGCACTATTATATCTCATCCCCACAAGAATGTGACCTTACTTCAGGACGCGACAATGAAGAGTTATGCAGGAGACCGTCTCATAGAAATATTTATATACAGATAATAAAGTACATAATACACTCATATAATCATTTAGGAACAGTAAAACAATTCCCAAAACCCACAAATAGAGGCAGTGGCGTAGCCAAAATTTTCATTTAGCAGGTGCGATACAAATGCGTCAACCTACAACGAATCGCGAGTACGCAAAATAACGATCCGGTCGACGGTCTCATATTTGGACGAAACTTACATCGTATGAAAATGTCAACATTGTGCATCGAATAACACGAGTCTAGTCGTGATCCGAAGAGCATACAAAAAATAATTACAATTTTTTTAAAAACGTCGATACGGTAAAATTCGACGAATACATGCCAAATTCATCATGCATAATCGAAGAATTTGAATTCCGTCAATTTTCACACGTTGACATTAACCTTATGCTCCTCTCGATGGGGCACGGAAATTTATGTTGGAAACGAAAGCACGAAAATCGTTCCCCAAACCAAGAAGTCCTGCGAGAGAACCGAGCAAAAGCACACAAACAAAAAAATGTCAAACATAAATCACAGACACAGATATTTTTACGTGAAAAATCCAAATGGTAAAAACTACGGGACGATTGGAGTCCAACCCTAAAAATCCTCCACTAATTGAATAAGAAATACACCGACTACTTACAAACTTCTCACCGATCCAAACAGATCACCACAACTCTTTGGAATAGAAAATAGATCACAAACAAACGAAGAAGGGAGATGACAAGAAAATAATTACCCGAAATCGATCACCTCTTCGAAATAACCTTCAATCTCTTCATTTCTCATTCCAATATTGTAAAAGCACTCTTGCCTCCTTTTGTAATATTTTTTTGACATATGAGATATATTTTAGGGCTAGGAGACACATAATAAATATAGCCTCAAACCCACAACTAGTATTCCTATTATATGTAGTAATATCCAATCCAAATCAAAATTTATTGACATATTCATATTATATGTAGAAATACCCAATCCAAATATATTGAGGTATTCCTATTATATGTAGGAATACTCAATCCAACTCCGGGGTATTTTTCACATAGGTTGAAAATCTCACCCACTCCAACAAATCTTTTCCTTCAAAACTATGTGGAGGGGGTCGTCATCCCGACGATCCGCCTGCAGTACTTAAACTTTTTCCTTGGAAGAATTTTTGTCAATAAGTCTATTCCGTTTTCATTCGTATGAACCTTCTCAAGCGCCGCTTGCTTCTTTTCAACCACATCCCGTATCCAATGATATCGGGTATCAATGTGCTTGGACCGGCTATAAAATATCTGGTTTTCACAAGGTGAATTGTACTCTGGCTATCCAAAGCAAAGGGCACTGCTCTTAATTTAGCCCTATTTTCTGCAGCAGCTCCTTCATCCATAGCAACTCTTTGCAAGCCTTCGTTGCCGCAACGTACTCTGCCTCTGTTGTCGACAAGGCAACACACTTTTGCAACAGCGACTTGCCACAATATCGCTCTACCAGCAAACATCATTACATAGACCAAAGTCAATCACCTCGTGTCTACATCTCCAGTCATATCAGCATCGGTATACCCAACCAACTTTGTCTCATCACTACCAAAAGAAAGTCTCCAATCGCCAGTGCCCTGAAGGTATCATAGAATCCACTTGACTGCACTCTAATGTACCCTTACAGGATTGAAAGTATACCTGCTAACTATGCCAACTGCGTGAGCGATGTCAGGTCTCGTACACACCATAGCATACATGAGACACCCCACAACTGAGGCATATGGAACCCGCTCCATATCTTCCTTCTCGTCCTTGGTAAATGGACATTGCTCCTTAGTGAACTTAAAGTGAGTCGCAAGAGGGTTACTCACTTTCTTTGACCCATCCATCCCGAAACGTTGAAGTACCCGGTGAATGTACTTTTTTGGGACAAGTGTAGCAACTTAGACTCTCTCTCTCTCTCTCTCTCTCAGCTGATCTTTATTCCATGAATAGTCTTCGCAGTGCCTAAATCCTTCATAGAGAATGACGCGCCCAGTTGGAACTTCAACTCTGTTATCCTAGTGGTATTCCAACCCACCATTAGCATATCATTAACATAGAGCAGTAAAATAATAAAATCATCCTCGGCAAAGTACCTCAAGTACCTCACAAATACACAGTGGTCCGACGTCGTCCGTGCATAACCATGCTGCCCCATAAATGACTCAAACTTCCTGTACCACTGTCTCGGAGCCTGCTTTAGACCATACAAGCTCTTCCTCAACCGGCAGACCAAGTGTGACTTACCCTTCTCATAGAATTCCTCTGGCTGCTCCATGTACAACTCCTCCTCAAGATCACCGTGGAGGAATGTCGTCTTCATGTTCATCTGCTCGGCCTCCAAGTCAAAACTGGCTACCAATGCTAACACTACCCAAATAGATGGCTGCTTGACGACTGGCGAAAAGATCTCATTATAATCTATGCCCTTCCGCTGACCTTAGCCTTTAACTATCAGCCTCACTTTTTATCGAGGGCGAGTAGCATTATCTATCTGCTTCACTCTGAACACCCATCAATTTTTCAAAACCGTCTTGCCCATTGGAAACTGCACCAGATCATAAGTAGAGTTGGCCTGTAAGAAACTCATCTTCTCCTGCATAGCCTCCATCAACTCCTGCATGTGTTCATCTTCCATATCCTCTACAAAAATTTTGGGCTCTCCTTTGTCAATCAGTAGCACATACTCACCCAGTGAGTATCTTGTAGATGGTCGATGCTCTCTATCGCTCCTCCTCAATAAAAACATCGGACCTGGCTGTATATCAACAGCCTCCTCCCCTTTAGGAACTGCCTCCTAGGCATGCTCATCCTCCTGAGGATCACCCTGACCACCATTAGCAGGCTGATGATCAAGGTTGGAAGAAACTCCATGTACTGGCTCTCCCATAACTGGATCCTCTGTGATGTCCTTTAGAAACTACTTGAAGCGAAATAACTCTAACTCAGGCAATCCCTCAGCCCCAGAAGGCATCTCAAAATCCTGAGTGTTGGTCATGGTCTAATCCTCGACGAAAACCACGTCTCTACTTCTGTACTGACACCAGGTTGAAATGAATATCAGGGACTTGACGGACATCTTTGAGAACAAGAACTGCATCCGTCTTTGTCCTCAAATGTACATCTCCAACAGCAACAGCTTTTGACACATCTTTATTGCCTATCTTAAACACTCCACCGTCGTCTGTTGTGCAAGTAGAAAATAGTGTCCTATTGTGAGATATGTGTGCTAAAGCACCTGAGTCCACTAGCCAAGAGTTGTCATCGCAGGTGAGATTTATAACTACCTTATCGCATACAATGATCACGTCGCCTCCATGTGCTAAGTCTACCGCTGTAGTGTTCTCACTTTGAATTCCCTTGTCACCTTTCTTCTCCCTCTTCCAAGCAAAACAGTTTCACTTGCTGTGGCCCTTCTTGCCACAATGGTAACATTCCGAGTCCTTGTACTGACCCTTGGACTTTTTAATGCTTTTGTCTCTGCCACCACCTGGACTCCTGCTCTTGCTCCTTCGGCTGCTCTCTGAAACTAGCGCCTCTGAGTGTGATGTGGATAAAGTGCCCCGAGAACGTCTCTGTATCTCTTCATTCAGTACCCTGCTCTTGGCAAACTCCAGACTTACCACGCCTTCCGGAGCAGAAGTGATCATAGACACTCGTACGGTTTTCCACGAGTCTGACAATGTACACAGCAACCATAGTCCCTGCACTTCGTCGTCGAACTTGATTTTCATCCAGGATAGCTGGTCCACCACGCCCTGAAACTCACTCAAGTGATCAGTAATAGACACACAATCTTTGTACCGTAAACCCATCATCATTTGGATCATGAACAGCTTGTTTACCCTGGTCTTCTTCGTATACAAAGATTTTAGCTTATCCCACAGCGTCTTCGCGTGCTCAATATTGGCAACGTGGTTGTACACTTTCTCGTCAACGAACTGCCTAATATATCAAAACACATGTATATGCTCGAACTTCCAGTCCTATTCGGATTTGTCACTGGGCTTCTCGGATACAAATACTGGAAGATGCAGCTTCTTGATGCACAATAAATTCTTTATCTTGCTCCGCCAATGATATAGTTGGTACCGTTCAGGTTTACCATGCATACCAACTTCACGTCCATCTTTCCTCCCCGGTTTGCCTGTCAACTCCTAACCCCTCTGAACTCCAGAACCTGGCTCTGATACCACTTTGAACCCAAAGCTCTGATACTACTTTATTGAAAACGAAAGCACGAAAACTATTCCCAAGCCAACAAGCCTTGTGAGAGTACTGAGCAAAAGCACACAAACCAAAAAACGCCAAAAACAAATCGCAGATACAGAGATTTTTATGTGAAAAACCAAAATAGAAAGAGCCATGGGACGATCGGAGTCCAACCCTGAAAAGCCTCCCCTACTGGAATAAGAAATACACCGACTCCTTACAAACTTCTCACCGTTTCAAACGGATCTCCACAACTCTTTGGAATAGAAAATAGATCACAGACAAACGAAGAATGGATATGATGAGAAATGAATTACCCAAAATCGATCTCCTCTTCGACATAGCCTTCAATCTCTTCCTCTCTCATTCCAATGTTATAAAAGCACTTTTGCCTCCTTTTGCAATATTTTTTTGAGATATAAGATATATTTTAAAGCTAGGAGATACCTAATATATATAGCCTCAAACCCACAACTAGTATTCCTATTATATATAGGAATACACAGAATCCAAATCCAAATCCATTGACATATTCCTATTATATGTAGGAATATCCAATCCAAATCTAAATCCATTGACATATCCCTATTATATGTAGGAATACCCAATCCAAATATATTGAGGTATTCCTATTATATGTAGGAATACTCAATCTAACTCCGGAATATTTTTCACATAGGTTGGGAACTCCACCCACTCCAACAACCTAGCTCTTCCATTTGTTCATATGTACAAATAGGAAAAACAAAAATTACATGGTTCTCATAGACCTTAAATTTAATACTTATAGTAGGGATATATAATTGACTAACAATATAAGTATAGATTAGTCTAATAATCAATGAATTTATTGAAGGGATTACAGGTCAGTTATATGGAGCACAATGGCTACATGTTATGAACACATCAATTCCAAGCTTTGCTATCATTGCAACTTCTAGTATTTTGGTCTCCGTTCCCCCGTTGTGTCATGTGTTGCTACTATGATCTCAACATCTGGTAGGAGGGATCAAGTTTGAAAATTGTTCAATAAGTTGGCATGCCTACTAGATCTAGAGAGAAATGGATTCTAGTTAATAATTTTGAATGGCATGACTATACAAATTGGGGGTAAGTTCAACTATGAGTGGGACCAACTGGCTACGCCCCTGAATAGAGGATAGGTTATACAAATACAATAAATTCGAACATATATAGCTAATTTATGCCAATTGTCCATTATAATTATACATAACTAGAAGTTAGCGCACGCGAGTGTCTTTTGTGGATGATTTTTTTTCACTTTTTAAACAAAAATTTTGCTCCAACGAAAATAATTTTAATAAAATTAGATAAAATGAACGAAATTAGCGAAAATTAGTGGAAAGACACGTAGAATTCTGGCATTGTCCAAATTCTGCCAACAACATCACTGGCTGAATAATTGCATCGTCAAATTCTGCCAGTAATCATGGCTAAAATTTGACTTTACTGAAATTTGGGTTGGGTTGGTTTAGATTTTTTTTTTTTTTTGTTAGTTGGATTGGTTTTAAAAGTAGTTTTTCTAGGTTGGGTAAATTTGAGGGTTCAAGACAGGGTGTTCTGGTTTATTTATTTGTGGGTTGGTTTATTTGGTTTACGTGAGGCCAATGATTATTTTACAAAAGTTCTCTCTAACATATATTTGATGTTATATCACAATACTACATCAAACATCTTTCTTCTCTAACATCTTTCTTCTCTAACTATGTTTGATGTTGTATCGCAATACTACATCAAACATCTTTCTTCTCTAAATTCTTTTATCATTCATTCTCTTCACAAGTTCCATTATTCAGAAGAACTTCACCTTACTCTACTACATTTAGAAGCTCATTTTCTTTCCACCATGGATCAATTAAGTCTCACAATACTATACTCGCTTGGAGTTGTACTAAATGGGTTAGCTTATGAAGGAGGTTTAACTGAAGTTCTTTTAATTGATCAAAATATTTTGTTTGATAGTTTACATAATCTAATTATTGATCAATTTTATATTGATTATGAATTTATATTGGTACATATTTGTGTATCTAATTATATAAATTAGTTAGTGAACAAGTACAAAAATTTATTCTTGGAGTTAATGTACAATCAATGTATATTAATTTTTATGTGACTCCACCACTACCACTATTTAATGAAGAAGAACAGTATCATAGCGAAGGATCAAAATTCAAGAGATCTCCAATGCAGAAACATAATAGAATGAGATGTACAAATCAACCAAGAGAATGAAGTTATTGTCATAGTTTTAAAGAAGTTTCATTTTCTAAGAACAGTTGTAATTTTATTGAAATAAAAGAAAATTGTAGTAAAAAAAGTTGACATTGATGTAATTTCATTTCTAATACAATGATATATAAATTTCATCTATCTCCCCTGTCTAATTGCCAATAGTTCGGGCGATCAATTTTTCTTAGATTCAGTCGGTCTCTCATTTGCCAAATATTCTCCGTGGGCGCATCACCACCTCCTCCTTGGTATCCTTCTACTTAGTTGGTATTGGTGCTGATGGAGTCGTCATGATCTGCGTATAATTGAGAAGTCTGAGGGAGAATATACTATCCCATTGAGAAGTCCCCTCGGCAGCCTATTGAGAAGTCCCCTCACTAGCACACTGAGAAGTCCCATGGAAAACCCACTAAGAAATCCCCTCATCAGCCCACTGAGAAGTCCCCTAGCTAGCCACTAAGAAGTCCCCTCATCAGCCCACTGATAAGTGCCCTCAGCAGCCCACTAAGAAGTCCCCTGGCCAGTCTTTTGAGAAGTCCTCTCGTCAGCCTGTGTAAGCCCCCTCCTAAAATATTTCTTTATTTTTTATTTTTTAATTATTAACACCATTGCCTATTTAGTTATTTAAAATTTATTTTCTGTTGATTAAATAATTTTATAAATGTTATAAATACAAATGATATATATATATATATATATATATATATATATATATATATATATATATATATATATATATATATATATATATATTCTATTTGTTTTATAATTTGTTTTTTAATTTTGCATGGATTTATTCATATTTACTATATATAAAATAGTAGTTATAGTATGCATTATTTTAAAAAAAGGAAAGAAAAACAAACTTACCAAAACCTAAACTAACCCCCTCCCCCAACCCGTGGGTTACCCCCAACCCGCGTGCGGACATCCCCCATTCTTTCAGCTGTTTAAATTTTTTTTTTTTTGAATCTTAAATGAATATTAAATCAATCCATATCCTTCTCCTATTGATTATCTCCTTAATTAGACTAATCAATACTAACTAAAGATTAAAAACATAGGATTGTTGACATCAGCTGACTCCTTCCCTCATTATCATTTTTTTATAGCGTTCTTCTTCCATTCAACCTCAACCACATCCACCAAGTGCCCACGACTACTACCCGACCCGCAGTCGCCGCCTGCGTCGCCGGAGGAGTCGATGTAGGCCGTCGGAAGAGACTGCACCCCTGTTGCAGTTTAGCAGCAACAACTCAAACCCCCTATGTTTTGGGTATTGTATCTCCCTCATCTCTTGCTTTTTTTTCACACCAATTATTTCATTGTGTTCACAACCTAACCCTAGTATCAACCCCTTCAATTAGAAATTTTGTTAATGCTCAGAAACGTATGCAAATCGTATTGATAGTTGCTAAAAAACTTATTTTTAAAACAATATATAAACATTCCAAATCCCATGTTTGCAGTCTATTTTCCCAAAATATTTATTATTTTAAAAATCTATTTAAACAGACTTGTAGACAACATATCCAGCACTAATTCCCTTTAATTATTTTTAATTATTTCGATTTTATTATCTAGTTATTTTTGTTTGAAATTGACAAAAAATTTGTTTTCGAAAACCTAAAATTTCTCGATACCGGATTCTTCCCGCCAAACCAGACCTTCTCATCGTATATTTTTTGCATCGAAAGGTGCGTACAGTATATGAAGACATGTGGGATTCGACAGAACTCAATTTGGTCATGTGTGTATGACAAAATCAACCCATATCCGTCGAAAAATACCTTATCGGTCCTTTCCAAAATTTCTCTATTACTTTGTGCATGCTTGTCCTTTCGAAAATAAACTTGCACCATCGGACTCACAGCCTTACGCTGGTCCTGTGACCCAAGTTTGGTTCAATTATGATAATGTTGCCCCACGGTCCGACTTAATGGGTTATTTTGTGACCGGCTCATCGAAATACAATTTTGGACATTTTGTTAAGTTCGTATCATCGTTCTAAATTAGTTAGACATTAAGTTTTATGTATTTGGAAAATTTTATTCTATACACGATTTTTTGTACAAAATGGGCCACTTGTGGACCTCGTTATGACCTGAAACTGTCGTTTTTGTCCCTATGTCCAAATTGGACTTAGGTAGATAATCCTGGCTATTTTACTTATTCTGGGAATATTGGTGATATTATTTTCAGCATCCAGAGACATTTACTCTGATTTTATTATTTCAAAGTTGTTGACTTATAGAGTTTGCTACCTTGACGTCGTCATACCACCATTCAGTATCCAGGAAAGTATACCTTGCTATGTTCACTGTATCTATTCTTTATTTATAGTATTTACTCATATATCTCCTTATTGATACATATCTAGATTATATAAATTGTGTGTCTAAGATATACTTGGGTGAAAGCGATTAGATTAGTCGTTCTTTTGACTTGTATTTATTTTATGCATGTCGACCTAGTTTTATAGGACTATCATATGACTGGAGGGTATATTTATATCTTCTTTAGCCATAATACCCATATTACATAATTGAGACATCTTGCTAGGGGCACGTACTGCGTAACTAATTGATCATCATTACTTAAGGAACGTGTGACGGATAAAAAACGTAATTGTTATGACTAGGGTATTAGAGGCTCAAGCAATTACAAAACTGGGCAGGTTATGGACATGACTTGGTCAGTAAGGATTTTGGGGGAGGACATGTACTATGCGTATGAGACAGTCATCTTGGTATACCATAGGTTCTCTAGGAGGACCTATATGGATTTTATGAGTTATGCAGATATCCACTGACATTATTAGAATGTTACAGACGAATACAGATGACTGTTGACAGTATATGTACATCACTAGCCTTGAGCTACGTGGATAAGTCGAGTTAGCTCGAATCCCACCCATGTGTACGAAAGTTGTCCTCTAAAATGCACGTTTAGGAGGTTAGAATCACCCTTGCATCGGTTATGAGTTTATTATAGTTTACACAGCTTGTATTTTTTGCATCTTGTTAGGTCCCTCTGAGAACCTGGTCTCCTGCCAGGTTTGCAATGTTGATTGTCGTTGAGTTCTGTTGGAGTTGCTGCTGAGTATCATCTTGGTATATAGGTATCGTTATTAGTTATTTGTATCATATCTTTTGTTGTTCATCTATTACATTCTTATTGCTTATTTTCTGCTGATATAGCCTACTATTTGTAGACTCATGTTATTTCTTTCGAGTCGGACATGTGTAGTATGGGGTGCTCAACGTGATATATATTGTCCATTCTTTTATTTTGTTTCTTGTGGATTAAGAAAGAGATATATTTATTAAGTTATCTAGATAGCGACCCTCACACAATAGCTTATACGTATTTGAGTTAGACTGGAGCCTACTTGATATATAGCAGGCCATTGCTATGTGACTTTGTCCCGTGTATTTTGGGACTGTGGCATGACAAAGTTTTAGTAGTGGCCCATGTAGGTCAAGATCATATTATTTCGGTTATGTTACTATACCGACCAAGCCTATGTTAGGATAACTTTGTTAGGATCTTAACCATAATTGTTATTAAAACTTCTTTGATTTTAACTATCGCCCTTGAACCCCCCGTATTTGTATTCAATCTTATCTTTCTTGAACTCTTATTTGTTTCTCGTCTTCTTTAGTTTCGGCAAGAAGAACACTCGTGCTTGATAAATCCTTTCAGTTATATATTTTATCGTAGGATAGAAACAAAGGTTGACAAAATATATCAGAGGTGGGTGATTATCTATGTTAGGAACAGATTAGGGTAAATACTACTGCTAGATAGATCAGCTAGAATAGAAAGGCAGTTTAGATTTTGTATTGGAGGCTTAACCTAGCAGGAAACCGTAGTATCAGTGGAGTAAGTCATGCTATTACCCAAGCAAGATAGGGTTAGATTTGGATGCATTGCATTTCTTTTGGTTCAGTTAGGAGGGTGACATATTTCTAGATCATCATAATTGAAATGATTAAAGATATGATTTGAGAGAATATACAGTTGAACTCTCGGTTTGATTATAGTTTCATATATGGAATAGGACCAGCCATATAGGAGACTTAAGAAATCATGACCTGAGAGCCTCGTGAAGGATAAAATGACTTGACAAACATTGTACTTATAACTAGATATAAACTATTAGAAGAGTTTTATAGTTTTGTTGAGGTTGAGAAATTTTTTTCTTGGAGAATATAAACATGATCATGTGCATAATAAAGATATAGAATTTAAAATAGGGTAGTAGCCTTGACGAGAAGACCTCCACTAGAGAAATAGATATTGAAATATTATATAGGAATGGTATGTTTTAGCAAAGAAGGATAGGCAAGATGGATAATAGTGCATTAAAATATTGGATAGGGTGATAAACTAGAAATGGATTTCGAGAGGCATTTTTCAATATAGATGACCAATCAAAATCATGACTGGAAGAGTGTCCAGCATATGAATATTTCATGGAGTGTATTAGACCAAAACACTTGCCTGGTTTCGCTTTGACCCTCACCTAACATTAGGAATTAGATGTGTTTGAAAGACTTGTATAGTTGAATCATAGCTTAAAAGGGTAGACTAATAATCATATTGTTAAGAAGATTTAAAATTTAAATATAACTTATAAGAGTATAGTATAGGGTTTATATAGGTTAGGTAGAAATTCCAAAGAGGTAGTGACTAGAACAGATATTTTTAAATTAAGGTACACATAGTGGTTATAAAGAGGGAAGAGTAACAAGAGGAATACTAAGTAAAGAGTGGCAAGGATGAAATTGCAAGATATATTTATTCGAAGAAAGATGAAAATTGAGGGATGTCATGCAATAAATTGAGACAAGGATTATGATAAGGATTATTTATAATGATGTAATATAGATTACGGGGAATGCATGACTTACACAAGTTTTGTGCCTATGCAACCAAATTCTGAAGGACAAGACTCAAAGAAAGAATAAGAAGGTTAGCTCGAGAAAATAGATGTTACAAGTTCCGTGATGAATGATAGGAATGTTAGGGATGAGTAACTTATATAAATTGTTATAATGCAATAACAAGTTGGCAGTACCAACGATTATTTTGAGACTCATGATTTCTATTATGTTAGAAGTCAGGAACCAAACAAGCAGTGAAATGTCATGAGATAGGGAGAGGAATTAAAATTTTGATATTGAAATATGAGAATAAAATAGAAATAAAATAAACTTAAATTAATGGATAAATTGTATCTATGGTTTGGGTGCAAATTATGGATCAAAAAACATTGGAAATGAAGTTGCATTATAAATGGATAAAATGACAACAAATTAATGCCATGCTTAAATTTCAAGGATCAAGAATGGTTAGGACCTAGTGGATTGCATTCTAGATATGTTAACACCATGTTGTTGGAAGCGACGCTTAAAGAAAATATGCCACAGGAGTGAGTGAACTTGTTAGAGTTAAGATATAGGGATTACAAGGTGATATTAGTTAGATCATGACTTTATAGAGTAGCTAGTCGCACTCTTAAGAATCAACAGTATCCCAAGAAACCAAGATAGGTAGCCTACGCCCTAGTTGAGCATGAGTTTATCATCGTCAACAAGATTGATTCACCCGAAGCTCAAGATTGTTCTAATAACCAAAAATCTTAGTTCACCATCTCCCATACCACTACCTGTTCATATTGTGATTACTTGTATTATTTCGCAATCACGTAATTTTATAGTGACAAACTATTCTTATTACGTGATCGAATAGAATCTTTATTCCTTCCATAGTCGTGCCATCATTTCAAAATCCAGCTCTTCGATTGGAACCTCTTCTCGTTTTTAATATCCATATCACCATAGGCATCAGTTCTTCCAATTTCCTTAACTTAGTCTTTATGAATTAATTATCCATATGCAAATCTAATTGTGCCTTAGTTTAAAACCCAATTATGTGCAAATACTTCTTGAACTTACTGTAACTCTCTCTTATCTTGGTTTGCAATTCTCCTTTTCATTATTCCTTCGATCTTGTCCTCCATGTCATGCAAAGATCGAATTCCTCTATACACCATGCCTAGTTATATCCGACCAAATAATTTATTTCTATCTTATTGAAGATATAAACTATATAGGAGCAAGTTGACTTGGTAATAATTTATCTTATGGAGTTTTTGACCCAATAACACTATGGTAGCACCTAGGTATCTTTTGAGAGTCCTTGACTATAGCTAGAAGTGCCTAATGTTCTCATATCCTTCCTTAGAATTAGACCTTTCTGTAAATCTTGTAAATAGGATCTTGAAATGAGTTTTCAATGCTAACTTAATTTCTATAAGTTGGGTAGAGTCATGAAGCAAGTGAACCCTAACTCTTAGAATATAAATTAGACTAAAACTCTATTGGTAATTGTATTCTCCATCTTTTCAAGAATCAAGGTACGATCGTCCGTACTTAAATTCTTTTCTACCGCCTTGTTCCGTTTGAATATTAGATCGTGCTTCAACTTCAATTTCGAGGACGAAATTCTTTTAAGTTGAGTAGAACGTAAGCCCCCTCCAAAAATATTTATTTTTTTATTATTTGTATTATTTAATTATAGCACCATTTCCTATTTAGTTATTTAGAATTTATTTTCTGTTGATTAAATAATTTTATAAATGTTTTAAATATAAATTAGCTACATACATATATATATTGTGCTATTATATTTTTTATTTGTTTTAGAAAATTTTCTAAATTTTTCATGGATTTATTCATATTTAATATATATAAAATAGTAGTTATAATATGTATTAATTTTTTAAAAGGAAAAGAAAAACAAACTTACCAAAACCTAAACTAACCCCCCAACCCGCGGATTATCCCAACCCGTATGCGAACATCCCCCCATTCTTTCGGTTGTTTAATTTTTTTTTAAAAATTGAATCTCAAATGAATTTGAAATCATTCCATATCCTTTTCCCATTGATTATCTTCTTAATTGGACTAATCAATACTTACCAAAAATAAAAAAACATAGGATTGTTGGTATCAGTCGACCCCTTCTCTCATTCTCATTTTTTTCAAAGCTTTCTTCTTCCATTCAACCTCAACTAAATCCACCAGCCGTCCATGAACACTCTATGACCCGTCATTGCTGCCTGCGTCGTCAGAGGTCGTTGGAGGAGCCACTGCAGGCCGTCGGAACCGACCGTACCCCCTGTTGCAGTTCAGCACTAACAACTCAAACCCTCTTTGTTTTGGGTATTGTAACACCCTCATCTCTCGTTCTTTTTTCAAACCGATTGTTTCTTTATGTTGGAAACCTAACCCCCTATCAACCCCTTTAATTAGAAAAAAAATTAATGCTCAGAATCGTGCACAAATCGTATTGAAAGTTGGTCAAAAACCTATTTTAAAACAGTATATAAATATTCCAAACTCCCATGTTCACAGCCTATTTTCTTTCAAAATATTTATTATTTCAAAAATCTATTTGAACAAAAATATAGATAACATATCCAGCACTAATTCCCTTTTAATTAGTTTTAACTATTTCGATTTTATTATCCAGTTATTTTTGTTTGAAATTGACGAAAAAATATGTTTTCGAAAACAAAAAATTTCCCGATACGGGGTTCGATCCACTCAATCGAACCTTCTCGTCGTATATTGTTTGCATCGAAAGGTGCGTACAGTACATAAGAATGTGTGGAATCTGACAGAACTCTATTTGGTCGTGTGTGTGCGACGAAATCAACACGTATCAGTCAAAAAACATCGTATCGGTCCTTCCCAAAATTTCTCTATTACTTTATGCATGCTTATCATTTTGAAACAAAGCTTGAGCCATTGGAATCGCTGTGATACACTAGTCCTGTGACCTAAGTTTGGTTTGATTCTGAGAACGTTGACCAGAACACCGTTTTATGGGTCCCATGGTCCGACTTAACAGATAATTTTGTGACTGGCTCATCAGAATCCAATTTTGGATATTTCATTGAGTTCGTATCGTCGTTTTGGTCTAGTTAGACACTAAGTTTACTTAATTTGGAGAATTTACTCTTAACACATTTTCGATAAAAAGCGGACCACATGTGGACCACATTATGACCCACAACTATCGTTTTTGTCCGTGTGTCCAAATTAGACTTATGGTAGTCAATTCGGACTATTTTACTCATTTTGGAAATGTTGGTGATGTTATTTTCAGCATCCAGAGACATTTATTTCTAAGATTCTATCTTTTCGAATGATGTTGACTTATAGATTCTGTAACTTGGACGTCGTTATACCACCATACAGGATCCAGACAAGTATATCTTGTTGTGTTCATTGTATCTATTCTTTATTTACAGCATTTACTCATATGTCTCCTTATTGGTACATATCTACATTATATAAACTGTACGTCCAAGCTATACTTGGATGCAAGCGACTAGATTAGTTGTTCTTGTGACTTGTATTTATTTTTTGTATGTCGACCTAGTTTTAGGGGACTATCTTATGACTGGAGAATATATTTATATCTTCTTTGGCCATGACACCCATATTATATGGTTGAGACATATTTCTAGGGACAGCGTAACTAACTAATCATCATTACGTAAGGAACGTGTGACAGATAGAAAACATAACTGATATGAATAGAGTATTAGAGACTCAAGCAATTACAAAACTGGACAGATTATGGACATGACTTGGTCAGTAGGGATTATGGGAGAGGATAAGTACTATGCGTATCGAATAGTCATCTTGGTATACCATAAGTTTTCCAGGAGGACTTATGTGGATTTTATGAGTTATGCAGATGCCAGACGGATACACATAACTGTTGACAGTATATATACACCCCTAGCCTTGAGCTACGTATACTAGTCGAGTTAGCTTGAATCCCACCCATGTGTACAAAAGTTCTCCTCTAAATTGCACGTTTAGGAGGTTAGAATCACCCTTACATCGGTTATGAGTTTATTACAGTTTATACAGCTTGTATTTTTTGTATCTTGTTATGTCCCTCTGAGGACCTGGTCTCTTGCCATATTTGCAGTGTTGATTGTCATTGAGTTATGTTGGAGCTGCTGATGAGTATCATCTTGGTATACAGGTATCGTTATTAGGTATTATTGGAGTCCAATCTGGATTTGGTAAATTTTGGAGCCCAAATATGGTCAAAGATTTGATTTGATATAATTTAGAATTCTACATTAAATATAAGATTTAATTAGATTTTAAATTTGTATCAAATATTTAATCTGACCATATTTGGACGTCCATAATTGGTGTTGAGCTATTTTAGGTGTAACATAATTCTTATTTTAGGGTTTGATGTCCTATTAAGGAAATCCTATTATGACCTAAAATATGATTTTTTATCCTATTTATATGGGTGAAGGTGGAGGCACAAAAGATAGCATAAGTTTGAGATTCGGGGTGCTCGTCCACAAGAAATCTAAGAGAAAGCCCATGTTTTGCTCTTAGGACTTCGTCATGTAAGACAAAAGTAAGAAGGAGATCTGATCGAGGAGTTGCCACCTTCGCTCAGAAAAATTGCTACGGGGTTGGTGAGTGATTTTAATTAAAATCTTTTTTTTTTTTTAGAGTGGTGAGGAGGTTGAACCTATTAGGGCAAAGGGTTAAAAATTGGTTTTATCAATCTTGTGATTTTATCTGAATTATAAATGTTAGGATTTGTCCAAGTGACGTAGTCACCGCCATATACTTGTCTTTATCTATGCTTGGTGTTCATTAGACGGGGTTGGTTATCTTAGGTGGGTTGGCCTAAGTTATTATTGTGGTCAGTCTCAGACATGTTATCAGAGCACTTTTTAGGGCATGTCCGATCCTAACTTCTGGTATCAGAACCCTAGTCAGATAGTCTGATGCCAACAAGTGGTATCAGAACCAAGTTTTAGTTCTGGCAACTATGTTTACAGAGAAGATGAATACTCGTATTATCACCCTCACTAGAGGAAACTGGGCGATTTGAAAGCCAAGGTTGGATGATCTACTCTGGTTCAAGGACTTGCATGGTCCGTTGGAGGACGACAACACCAAGCCGACGGACAAAGGTGGTGATGACTGGAAAAGACTGGATAAGGCTGTTGGATTCATCCGCCAATGGTAGGACGACTTGGTGTTTCACCACGTGACCATGAATAGTTCTATAAAACTATTATGGGAGAAACTGTATTCGTTGTACGAATGGAAGACGGCTGGCAATAATTCATTTCTGATTCTTCTACCCGTCAACTCAAAGTACACAGAGGGTGCCCTGGTGGCACAACATCTGAACGAGATTCAGGGTATCATCAATCATCTGTCTGCGATGAAGATGATAATTGATGACGAGCTTCAAGACCTTCTTCTTTTGAGTTCTCTACTGAAAAGTTGGGAGACGTTGGTGGTATTGGTGAGCAACTCTGCTCCTGATGGAGTTGTCACGGTGGACGTAGTCAAAAATAGCTTGTTGAATAAGGAGATCCGGTGTCACTTCTCGTTTCTGACATATGTATTTAGAATGTATTTTTATTTTAGCATAGTTGCATGTGCATGGAGACTATACATATTCTTTGGTTTAACATGATTCATGGTTCATTTAGTAGGTTGGTTCAAGTCATGAGAACCCTTGGTTCAATTCTCAATCCTACCATATATAATCCAATATTTTCTCTCTCTCTCTCTCTCTCTCTCTCTCTCTCTCTCTCTCTCTTCACTTCTTTATTTCTTTCTCTCTTTAGTTTTCTCTCTCAATTTCCATAGACAAGTACACCTTGCATGAGAAATGAAAAAACCCTCCATATTATTGTTCTATTATGTTTTTTTTGTGTTTCTTAGTACTTTTAGTACTTGGAGTTTTCTATTTTGATGGGTAGTTTTGAGTAAATCTACATTTCTAACTTAGGATTTTTGTAAGTTTCATGATTTTTTTCTTGGTTTTGATCTATTAAACATGTATTTTAGAAAACTAGTTTTTGCTACATGATAGAGCTTTCAATTTAGAATATTTTTGCTTTTGGTTCGTCCGATTTGGAGTTAAATAAGGATTTTATAGACAAAACAAGATTTTAGTTTTTTTGAGATTTCGTAATGGCTGAACCTACTGTTTGGAGAAGACAAAGGCTTCATGCGGCTAGCAAGTCATACGGCTGAGAGTGTTATACTGCCCAAGAGGGTTATGCGGCCTGAACTCTTGCCGCATACTAACAGCATGTGTCCATCTTATTGGACGCATGACTACTTATTTACACAAGTGTCCTTGAACACCTTGTGTTTTCACAAACTGAACGAATAAGAATTTTGATAAGTCCAAAATACCTCAATGCGACATCAACTCCATGCATCATTGACTCCATGTGGTACCAACACTTATGCGGCCTAGACTCCATATATGGCCAGTGTCACGCCCCAATCCCAAATACATGCGGCTGGCAATACCATAACACATGCGTACGTTGTATCATGAACAATAATTCACAAGTGGTATAAAATATCTTAAGTCACAGGCATAATCTAGATCTCATCCACATAAATTATATATAAATGAATAACCAATATCTATAACTAGATCTCAATATAAGTATCTAATGATGGTAGTCGGATGGAAACAAATCCACTACTGAACCAGAATATAAGATAAACACACTAAATGCAATATAAGAATGTCAACCAGCAATTATGGCTCGAAGAGAAGACCTCATCGCAATATACATAGCAAGTCCGGATCTGCGCTCCTGCGAATACTCATGAACAATACACCTGGAAAGGGCCAGGTCCTCAGAGGGACATAACATGATACAGAAAAGCATGCCATAAAGTAAATACTGTGAAAACTTAAGGGTGTCCTAACCAGCTAAGTGAAAATGTACGTTGAAGACAACCTTGGTACGTATAGGTAGGTGAAAGGTGTAAAGCATAGCGTCAAGCCAGAGGCTAAGTATCTGGCATTAGCTGTAAACTGGATGCCAGATGTATATGATGACTACATCACCGATCATGATAGCGTGCACCTAGTAACCTCTGTCGGATGTATCGACAAGCATATACTCCTATAACCGGGCAACGTTGATCCCATAACCGGGTAACAATGCCCATAACCGGGTAACACTGATCCCATAACCGGGTAACACTGAGGCTCACAGCCCTGCAATTTACTCTGAAACTACGGCCCATACGCCAACTAATTGTCTTCCCCGCACAATGATCTATGCATGTTGCATCCACAACACGCAGTAGCTACTACACTGAGACAGAGTGCAAGTATCGATGTTATAACTCTGGCTCATAGTCTATCGTTAGAACAATAGTCCAACCTCACAACCAAACAAGGACAAGGATTGGACTTTTGTACTTCAATAGTCTATGCTCCGATTACTAATAACTGCTAAGTCTCTAACATGCACACTATTAGCAGTTATACCCTAACCGTCGCACGACTTACACGTACAGGTAGCCAACCTCATACGCAAGTTCGTGCCCTGTATGAGACTCACAACACGTGTAAGAAATGTGTCAAGGCTTGGGGAGTCATACCAATAACTCTACGACTTTAGGTGGGTCTTATAGACACTAGGTCAGACACAAGTCCTAACGTCAACGCCTCCGTTGACTGCACCCGAGTCTCTCTCGGACGCGCACATTTATAATAATAACATGTAGCTAAAAAATGCAGAATTTAAACAGTACAACAAGGTAAGGTATACTTTCCTGGCGAGAAGGCTGCGTAGCACAAATATCCGGCTCCAGAAGTGACGCAGAATGATCCAATAGCTCTTCGGGGTCAGTGTACGCAGGCACGGGAATTGGGGGTGACTGCTGCGGGTTGTCTGGCAAGAGTGACGGGTTCATGATGAATACGAGGACGAGGGTAATGACGATGTGATGATTAGGTTATGGTTAAGGTGATGATTATGGTAATGACGAAGGAAATAATGATAATGGTGGTGATGTGGATGATGACTAGGACGATGGTGATGATGTGGTGATTGATGTGGATGATGGAAGGGTGACTAGGAAGATGATGTAGATGATGGTGATGACGACAATGATGAGGTGATGATGATGACAATGATGAGATGATAGGGATGATACTAATGTTGACGATCATGATGATGGGGATGATGACGATGTCGGCGACGATGGCGATGGTGATGACGATGATAACGACGATGACGATGGAAGTAGTAATGACGACGAGGGCGATGACTAAGGGTGATGGTGTGATAACGATGATTAGGGTTTATGTGTTTGAGAATGAATGATGATGATGTGAGATAATAATGATGGTGTTGATCGTGGACTACCGGAGTCCGGCCAGGGGAGGGAAGTCCGGCCAGGTGAGGGGAGGCTAGGGTCAGAAGAGATGGCCGAGGTGCAGCTCGGGGGAGACGTCGAGGAGGGGGAAGGAGGCCAGGGTGGTGGTGCTGGTGCAGTGGTGGTCGCAATGGAGGGTGCTGCTCCGGCCGTGGGGAGGCTGAGCAGGGCGGAGGAGGTAGAGGCAGTGGCTCGAGGGAAGGAGGAGTTTGGTCGGGTGGCTGTTGGAAGGGGGTGGAGGAGTTGATTCAGGGAGGAAATGGCCGAAATCGATGGAGGTGTGGTGGTCGTGATGGGGTTGGCCGGGGTAAAGTCGAGGGGTGGAAGAGGAGGTTGGGACGTTTAATGGTGGTGGTGGCATGATCTCGTGGTTGGGTTGAGCACAGCCGCTCGGTGGGGATGGGAAGGAGGGTGAAGGTTGCTTGGCACGGCGGAGGTCTGTGAGGTAGACGGTGGTGTGCTCCGATCGGCGGAAGGACAGGGAGAAGAGGAGGAAGAAGGTGAGGGAAATGGTGATGGTGATGGGGAGTCCGGCGAGTTCGAGGAGGGGTGGTTCAGTCATCGAGTATGGTGGTTGGGTAGCTCCGACCGAGGTGCTCCGGTGAGGTAGGGATGCACAGGATGAAGATGAACAGTAGGGGAGAGAGGGGGTCGGCTAGGGGATTCCTTTAGGTTTGGTTTGGGATTTGATTTTAGGTGAAGAAAAATAGAGAAAAGTATATTTATACATGTAGAAATTTGGGTTTGGATTTGACCTAGGATTAGGGATTGGTTAACACTCCCCTTGGGATGGGCCTTGGGCTCACATGGGGATGTTTGGGAAGGCTACAATTTGCGTTAAGTAAATACAATGCTAGAATTTAAATGGGGGCGATGTGCGCGTTGCACATTTTGAAAAATTATGGGAAAATTTCTATGAAGGAGAAAGTTGGATTTCTTTATGTATTGTCTAATGGTGGGGACACCTTAATACATTTTTGCATAAAAGCGCCCAATAATTGAGAAAATTGTACAAAGATGAAAATTAGATTTAATTGATTTAAAATTTGTGCGCATGATGTTCTTGAATTAATTAGAAGTACATGGGATTAAAATTAGGTAGGACACAAGTGTCAGGGACATAGAGGATATATTATAGAATATTAATAAAATTCGGGTTGTATAAAACAGTCAAGATTGTGTCTTCAATTTTGATTGGAACTCACAAGGGTACAAAGTCATATTTTATTTAGAATTAAGAAATAACGTCCGCGACGTTTATTGTGCGACTAAAATATAGTACCAGAGAGCATGATTATAAGTTACACAAGGGTCAAAAAGGTAGGCGGGCACGTCTAGGACAAGGTTGTGAAATAAGTAGGAAGGCAATGGCTAGTATAGTGCTCCAATTATTGAAGCAACGGTAAGGTGCACTACGTGATATAAAATATTATATGATTAATAAAACAAATATCATGTTCTATTTTCTGTTGGTTTTCAACTAGCCCTAATTTCACTATCTAAGCCAAGTAGGCCTAATTTTGGGTGTGGGGGTTTACAATCTACCCAACTTAAATAATTTTGTCCTCAAAATTAAAATAGGGCAGGGTTTCTCTATCTAATCTTACTTGATCACCATCTAAAGAATTTTTCCTCGAGTTTTACAATGCCGTTTCTACCCAACTTAGAATTTACCCACCTATCACCTGAGGCTATATATCTAAGAAAGCTATTCCTCAAAATTATTTAATCATGTTATTTAATCCCCTAAGTTTTAACACCAAATACCTCATCTATGATATGCCCTTAATCAACTATAAAAGGGAGTCACTAAGTCATATGATTAGCCTTTGGGGTATATCTAGTACTTATCAGTGTATCAACTTATACTTGGCACGAGCGTTCATCTTTCCGGAATAAGGGAAGACGGAAAGCAATAATAAGGAGTTCAAGAGAAGGTAATAGAATAGAAGTGTGGAAATCAAGGCGTTTAAAGAATTCAAATAGGAATTGTCAAGGCAGTTATGGATTAAAATCATATTTGGTAATTTTTTTATTTGCATGCTCACATTGGTACAGTTATGTACTTGATATGATATGCTCCGACATATCTATAGGGCAATATATATGTCTACTAGTCAACTAGATATCTAAATCCACATAAAGTAGTGTTACGAAGGGCGAACCAAATGTACTAAGGTTAGCTAGACCTTAATATACTGATTCTGATTAGACAATGTATTAGTAGGCGTCCCCAATAATACAATATCATGATCAAGCTCGATAAAAGAATAAGCTTGTAAAACTAGGCTATAAAATAGCAGCATAAGTCAAGGTGGTACAGAAAATATAAGTGCGCTAGATTATGATGAGAGAAGTCACAAAATAATGTAAGTTCATAGAAGATAAGACTCTACAGTCTCTATAGTTGTCGTACTAACTCCTTGTCTAAGTCGTCAGTCGATTAAATAGGGATTGGGGCCTCTAATTTCTATAGTCTAAACACTATCTTCTTATGCAAGTCTAAGGTTGGTGTCATTCGGTTATACTACATAAATGGGTTAAGAGGACTGTGTGATACTAGGTGGCGAGGCATACTACCCAACTTAAAATAATAAATTAATATTGTACTGTCTTAAGGGTACCTTCGAAACTCCTATCAAGGTCTACGAGAAAGGGTCTTGGTACTTACTAGGGTATCCTCTTACATTATATCGGTCATGGTCATCTTAAGTCTTAGTCTTAGTTAACATTAAGAATGGAAGCGTTAGGTGGCACGACAGAAGAACATAGTTAGTCGTTGCACAAATCGCGAGCACTACGGTCTCGGAGGAACAAATATAAAATTAAATAGATGGACTCTAGATAACATCATGGTTTTCTAAGGGGAAGATGGTATGCAAATCTCTGTGTTCGAGGTTTGATCGAGGAAAATATTCTAAGCATTGCTCTTGGCTTTCTAAAGTACTGCCTGCTAATCTCCAGACAAGAATCTAAATGTATAGTTCTATAATACTCTCTTACCATGAAAAGCTAGGTTAGCCCTAATATTTAACCTTATGTTTCTATTGGTTCCTCAATACTAGGGTCAAACCTCATGGTCAACTTTCTAACTACTCTAGTAGTATTTATACCACTCTCAAGTCTTCATATATATATCGAGGGATAACGGTACATCAATCTGTAGGTAAGGGGTGCTAGGGTTTCATTAAGTATTCTAACTCAGTGATGTGTCATTATCTTAGTTGTACTCTTAATAGGAAGGTTACCCTACTTATTATCTAACAATAGGGACTTCTATATTCTAGGAGAAGGCTAAACTCTAGGAACTATTAGGAGAGCACATGAATCAAGCCGGATACAGCTATTCAAATATAACAGATTGGAAGGGAGGTGAATCATAGTCAATTGTGGATGAGATCCTATACTCTATTCTAAGTGCAGGCTTGCTCGGTATAATAACGTAACCGAGACAATATGCTCTTGACCTGCATGGGCCACCACAAAAATATGTCACGCCCCAGTCCCAAAATACGTAGGACTAGGACACGTAAGCATGCCAGCCGCATGTATATGGCAACTCCAATATATGGAAACCATAACACATGCGTACGCTGTATCATGAACAATAATTCACAAGTGGTATAAAATATCTCAAGTCATAGGCATAATCTAGATCTCATCCACATAAATTATATATAAATAAATAACCAATATTTATAACTAGATCTCAATATAAGTATCTAATGATGGTAGTCGGATGGAAACAAATCCACTATTAAACCAGAATATAAGATAAACACACTAAATGTAATATAAGAATATCAACCAGCAATCATTGCTCGAAGAGAAGACTTCATCGCAATATACATAGCAAGTCCGGATCTGCGCTCCTGCGAATACTTATGAATAATACACATGGAAAGTGCCAGGTCCTTAGAGGGACATAACAAGATATATAAAAGCATGCCATAAAGTAAATACTATGAAAACTCAAGGGTGTCCTAACTAGCTAAGTGAAAATGAACTTTGAAGACAACATTGGTATGTATGGGTAGGTGAAAGGTGTAAAGCAAAGCTTCAAGCCAGAGGCTAAGTATCTGGCATAAGCTGTAAACTGGATGCTAGATGTATATGCTGACTACATCACCGATCATGATAGCGTGCAGCTAGTAACCTCTGCCGGATGTATCGACAAGCATATACTTCCATAACCGGGCAACACTGATCCCATAACCGGGTAACACTGGCCCATAACCGGGTAACACTGATCCCATAACCGGGTAACACTGAGGCTTACGGCCCCGCAATTTACTTTGAAACTACGGCAACCAAATGTCAGTCCCATACGCCTATTAATTATCTTCCCCGCCCAATGATCTATGCATGTTGCATCCACAACATATAGTAGCTACTACACCGAGACAGAGTGCAAGTATCGGTGTTGTAACTCTAGCTCATAGTCTATTATTAGAACAATAGTCCAACCTCACAACCAAACAAGGACAAGGATTGGACTTTCGTACTTCAATAGTCTATGCTCCGACTACTAATAACTGCTAAGTCTCTAACATGCACACTATTAGCATTTATACCCTAACCGTCGCACGACTTACACGTACAGGTGGCTAACCTCATACGCAAGTCTGTGCCTTACATGAGACTCACAACACGTATAAGAAATGTGTCAAGGCCTGGTGAGTCATACCAATAACTCTACGACTTTAGGTGGGTCTTATAGACACTAGGTCAGACACAAGTCCTAAAGTCAATGCCTCCGTTGACTGCACCCGAGTCTCTCTCGGACGCACAAATTTATAATAATAACATAAAGCTAAATAATACAGAATTTAAATAGTACAACAAGGCAAGGTATACTTGCCTGGCGAGATGGCTGCGTAGCACCAATATCCGGCTCCGGAAGTCACGTAGAATGATCCAATAGCTCTTCGAGGTCAGCATGCACAGGCACGGGAATCAGGGGTGACTGCTGCAGGTTGTCTAGCAAGAGTGACAGGTTCATGATGAACACAAGGATAAGGGTAATGATGATGTGATGATTAGGTTATGGTTAAGGTGATGATTATGGTAATGACAACGGAAATGATAATAATGGTGGTGATGTGGATAATGACTGGGATGATGGTGATAATGTGGTGATTGATATGGATGATGGGAGGGTGACTAGGACGATGATGTAGATGATGGTGATGACGACAATGATGAGGTGATGATGATGATAATGATGAGATGATAGGGATGATGCTAATGTTGAAGATCATGATGATGGGGATGATGACGATGTCGACGACGATGGCGATGGTGATGACGATGATAACGACAATGACGATGGAAGTGGTGATGATGACGAGGGCGATGACTAAGGGTGATGGTGTGATGATGATGATTAGGGTTTATGTGTTTGAGAACGAATGATGATGGTGTGAGATGATGATGATGGTGTTGATCGCGGGCTACCGGAGTCCGACCAGGGGAGGGAAGTCCGGCTAGATGAGGGGAGGCTAGGGTTCAGAAGAGATGGCCGAGGTACAGCTCGGGGGATTCGTCGATGAGGGTGACAGGAAAGAGGAAGGAGGCCATGGTGGTGGTGCTGGTGCAGTGGTCGTCGTAATAGAGGGTGCTGCTCCGGCCGTGGGGAGGCTGAGCAGGCGGAGGAGGTAGAGGCAGTGGCTCGAGGGAAGGAAGAGTCTGGTCGGGTGGCTGTTGGAAGGGGGTGGAGGAGTTGATTCAGGAAGGAGATGGCCGAAATAGATGGAGGTGTGGTGGTCGTGATGAGGTTGGCCGGGGTGAAGTCGATGGGTGGAAGAGGAGGTCGGGACATTTAATGGTGGTGGTGGCGTGATGTCGGGGTTGGGTTGAGCACAGCCGCTCGGCGGGGATGGGAAGGAGGGTGATGTGCGTGTTGCACATTCCAAAAAATTATGGAAAAATTCCTATGAAGGAGGAAGTTGAATTTCTTCATGTATTGTCCAATGGTGGGGACACCTTAATACGTTTTTGCATAAAAGTGCCCAACAATTGAGAAAATTGTACAAAGATGAAAATTAGATTTAATTGATTTAAAATTTGTGCGCAAGATGTTCTTGAATTAATTAGAAGTACATGGGATTAAAATTAGGTGGGACACAAGTGTCATGGACGTAGAGGATACATTGTAGAATATTAATAAAATTTGGGTTGTATAAAACGGTCAAGATTGTGTCTCCAATTTTGATTAGAACGCACAAGGGTACAAAGTCATATTTTATTTAGAATTAAGAAATAACGTCCGCGATGTTTATTGTGCGACTAAAATGTAGCACCAGAGAGCATGATTATAAGTTACACAAGGGTCAGAAAGGTAGGCGGGCACGTCTAGGACAAGGTTGTGAAATAAGTAGGAAGGCAATGGCTAGTGTAGTGCTCCAATTATCGAAGCAACGGTAAGGTGCGCTACGTGATATAAAATATTGTATGATTAATAAAATAAATATCGTATTCTATTTTCTGATTGGTTTTCAACTAGTCCTAATTTTACTATCTAAGCCAAGTAAGCCTAATTTCGGGTGTGGGGGTTTACAACCAGGATTTGTCATATGGCCCTGACTTTATATGCGGCTAGAATTTTGTCATGCTATCCTGACTTTACATGCGGCCTAGAGCCATATGCGGCCTCGACTTCCCATGCAGCCTAGAGACCCATAGCTTGTTTGATTAAATTTTTCTTATTCTTTCATGACCCAATGTTTAATTGGTAATTTGACTCGAATACTGTATCTGTGTTGATACCACTATTGCTTGATAATTGTCCATGATTTAATGTGCGCCGAGGTGTGACACATCTTGTCACGTATTAACTGATTATATTTGGGTTATGCATTGAGAATGCCTCCAAATTCCTAAACGCATGATATTATAAATATATATTGTTTCCCCAGTACGGACATAATAAGCAAGTCAACTACCAAAGTGTGGCTAGGATATTGATTGACCGAATGTTGCATACACGCTCGGGTGAATCCAGATTTGACTTTCATGGATTCGTATCTAGCATGCCCATACTTTATGCGATATCTTAAGAAAAATTCTTATATAACCACGCCTTGAGATTTCAAACACAACATAGAGCTAATTAGGTAACTAAAAGTGGCAGTAACATTGGAGGGAACGGTATCCCGAGATCATGCCAACGAACCTTCCCACAGAGATTCATTCTATGTACGCTGTGGGCTGGCCACTACGGATACTGTATATCATCTACCTTAGTGGAGTACAGTATCTGACCTATTATTATGCCGAGCCACTATTTTACTATAGGAATACTGGAACCGCTAATATTGTATTTTTAGCGCAGTGGCCCTACGGGGGACTTGTGCATCCTGTAAGTGCATATTTTATTTATTTGGTTCGGTTAACTCATGTTCGGCACTGGCGTGATCTGAGGATTCTTATTATGCATTATTTCTGAAATAACCTCAGACTCCACAATTAACAAGCCGTATAAATGATTGGAGGATATAAGAAATGGACTTGTTTGTGATTGTATCATTCGGTTAATAGCCTAGGGAAATAGACTATCATAGCGTGATGGTTCAACCCTTGTCCTTGTTTGGTTATAGGGTTGGGCCTTTGCCCTAGGATATGCCATGGACCTAAGTTACGACACTGAACCTATGTATTATTATATATTTTCCTTGGGTTTTTGTTCTCTATTTCGTGCTTCCTTTGTGGTACTTGCTATTTGGGGTATAACCCTACTGGTTTTTTATGGCCAGGTTTTGACCCAGCACCCGAGGATCCAGCGTACCTTTTTTTTCCTTACTCATGGCGCATACCAGGAACATGGTTGCAGGGGATAGCGAGTGGGTTTTCTTCTTCCCTGCTCGTCATTGCACATTTACTTCTTTTTGGACGTTAGCCACGGACACCTGTTAATCGGGTTGTCTGGATATTAGTTTTCTTTCATAATTGTATTAAATCAGACTGCAGATGAACATTGTTATGTACTTTTGTTACTCTTCCAGCTCCTTATTTTGCATAACTGGTCTCTAGAATATTTTGAGAAAGCTTTTGGGATACCTTATTGCTTTATCATATATGTTTTATGCTTATTGTTTCTTGTTTGAACGATTAAGACATAGAAGTTCTTAACCATATGAGATTTGATTGTAGCATGCACCCCCTTGTCTTATACAGCCGTGATCGTCGTATGACATATAGCACCTTGTACGGGATAGCTGGCCATGTTCATCTCCGTATTTTGGTACTGGGGCGTGACATCCGGTGTAAGAAAATGGAATCATCGCAGGAGTCCTCTCTGGTGGCTTCCTACAGAAAGGAAAGACTCAAGTCACAGGCGAGAACAAGGAGAGTTCTCGAGATCTTTTGACCGTGGACCGCAATGAGGGCTTCTATCATTATGGTGAAATGGGTCATATCAAGAGAAACTGTATGAAACTCAAAGTTGAGAAGGTCAAAAGCAAGGACGATCAGAAGGATCTCACGCCTATGGGTGATCCCATCATCGCAGCGACCGACACAGAGGAATCTTGTAGCATGTGTCATGATGGTGATTGGGTCATGGATATAGGGGTATCGTATCATGCCACTCCATATAGGTGGATCTTTATGTCATACCACAACGGCAGGTTTGGACGTGTCTAGATGGTCAACAAGGGCATGGGTGAAGTTGTAGGCATCGGTGATGTGCACTTGACAATGAAACTTGGTGAGAAGCTCATTCTTAATGGGGTACAATATGTACCGAGTTTGCGCTACAACTTGGTGTCGGTAGGGAAACTGGCGGATGATAGTTGTCGCAACGCATTTGGGACAAAGATTAGATGCTTACGAAGGATTCTTAACTGCTGGCTCGATGTTTGTGTTGTGACATGTACAGGCTCAAGCCGCTGAGTTGTACAAGTAGACCACAAATATCTGATAGAGGCTCAAGGGATATTCGACAGGAGTTAGTGGATCATCAGAACTTATAAAAGAGGGTATTCGAGATACATTGAGGATTACGGAGGATTCGGTTCGTCAAGATAAAGCGACGAATGGTGATGAACCAAAGATTGAGGGTCAGTCTGTCGGTCCCATGACAGCTGGTCAGTCTCTAGGTAGGGGTTGTTCCACGAATCCAATTTTGGCGATAGGTGGTTTGCCAAAGCTTCACGTGGCAATATTTGTTTTAGTAGTTCAAAGCCAGGGAGGAGATCAAGGTGTGTAGCAAACTCAGTCAAAGGTGGGTGCATCTCCATTTACACAGTTTTAGGGTAGCTGCGGGTAATCAACGGTGTGCATAGTGCATGATGTTCTGCTAGAGGATGCACATCTATAAGGAAAATTCAGTGTCGAACACGAAGGTGGGCAGGTTCATAAGTCTGAGTCTCGAGGGAATCGTACCGTCCGCTTGGTTGGGCCAACCAAGGATGATGAAGCTCGTCGGAATAGTAGTATATTCCGGTGGAAGACAAAAGTTGGAGACAAGCAGCCAAGACTCACGGTAAGGCTGATCGTCAGGGACTTCGGTCTTGGTCATGTTATCGATATCAAAAGGATCCCAGTGGTGCAGGAGGTGCTTCGCATGGCAGCTAACATAGACGTGACTGTCTAGGAGCTGGAGACAAAGGAAGATGCAAAGCAGCTCGGATCATCGGAGATCTGTGGTATAGGAGAGTAGGAACTATGTCGTGTGGTGATATTCATGAAGTCTAGTTGAGGAGCTATGGGGTCAACACCCTCTCATCAGACTGGAGGGAAAGATTGTTGGATTCCAGTTGAGGAGCCATGGGGTCAACATCCTCTTATCAGACTGGAGAAGGAGATTGTTGGAGTCCAATCTGGATTTGGTAAAATTTGGAGCCTAAATATGGTCAAAGATTTGATTTGATATAATTTAAAAATATACATTAAATGTAAGATTTGATTAGATTTTAAATTTGTATCAAATATTTAATTTGACAATATTTTGACATCCATAATTGGTGTTGGGCTATTTTAGGTGTAATAAGATTCTTATTTTAGGGTTTCCTATTTATAGAATCCTATTATGACCTAAAACATGAATTTTTATCCTATATATATGGATGAGGATGGAGGCACAAAGAGATAGCACAAATTGGAGATTCATGGTGCTCATCTATAGAAAATCTAAGAGAAATACGGTACTTTAACTCTTAGGACTTCGTCATCCAAGATAGAAGAAAGAAGGAGATCTGATCGCGAAGTCGTCGCCTTCTCTTAGGAAAATTGCTACGGGGTTGGTTAGTGATTTCAATTGCAATCTTCTGTTTTTCTTCTTGAGAGTGGTGAGAGGGTTGAACCTATTTGGGCAAAGGGTTTAACATTGGTTTTTTTCAATCTTGTAGTTTCATCTGAGTTATAAAGGTTGAGATTTGTCCAGGTGACGTAGTCACCGCCAAATACTTGTCTTTATTTGTGCTTGGTGTTCGTTAGACGGGGTTGTTTATCTTAAGTGGGTTGGCCTAAATTTTTGCTGCGGACTGTCTCAGACACGGTATCTGAGTGCTTTGTAGGGCTTGTCCGATCCCAACAGGTATTTATATCATGTCTTTCGTTATTCATCTATTATGTTCTTATTGTTGCTTATTTTCTGCTGATATAGCCTAGTATTTATAGACTCATATTATTATTATTTTAAGTCTATTCGGATATGTGTAGTGTGGGGTACACACCATGATATTTATAGTCCATTCTTTTATTTCGTTTCTTGTAGATTGAGACAGATATATTTATTGAGTTATCTCGATAGTGACTCTCACACAATAGCTTATACGTATTTGAGTTGGACTGGAGTCCCCTTGATACGTAACTGGCCATTGCCACATGACTTGGTCCCGTGTATTTTGGGACAGGGCTTGAAATCCTGCTAAGAAGTTCCCTAGCCAGCCCGCTGGGAAGTCCCCTCGTTAGTTTGTTGTCGAGGCCCTTATCATTTTGCTGAGGATGGCTATCAGCCGGATGTGTACAGTGGTATACTTCCTACGGGGGCGTGCTTGTCGTTGGCTAACAAATCCTTGAGGATAATCTAGCAAAATATGTATTAGAGGGTTCGGGAGAACCAAAAATGCTTGCATACCATCCAACAATGCTTTTATTGTTGTGCTCAACGGATCTTTTACTAGGTGATTTTGGTTTGCTTGATTCAAATTTGGAAACTAAAATATTAAGTAGAATCCAATTAATTCATATAAATAAGTACTATAGGGACAGACATTTTTATAAAAAAAATGTATCATCCCAACTACATGTTGATAAAATCCACGCAAACTAGAATCATATATGGCCGATGTTGGAATTGAAACTCCTCATATTGGTAGAATTTGTTACGGATAAGAGGAGCTTCCCACCAAGACCTATATGTAATATCACCTAATGCTATAATATTTAAACAAATATAAGCATATAATTTTGTATAATTTTTTAAATATTTTTTTAAAACTTTTAAAATTACTTACCATCTGACATAAATGACATCATTTGAGACAATTATACCAAGTTATGTGTCTCAAATATAGAATTTCATTCAGGAATCAATTTGTGTGCTCTTACCATTGCATTGCCTCTACTACGATCTAAATATGGTGGCTCATCAAGAATGTGTTGTTTCATATAGAATTATCGCATAACACGATCAACTGGATGATACATGATGTCATTGTGGAATATTAATAAAAAATCTATGGACTAAGGTCATAGGCTGTTGTTTGTATCTCAGAATGATAGTGCTCAAGCCGGTACGGTAGAAATATCACCTAATTGATGTCAAAAAAATTATAAGATAATAACATATTGACCGTATAAAATAATAATAAAGATATTTTACCATATTATACTTAAGTGAATCAAATTGGCCCCGATATATAGAAAC